>NNCF01133741.1:92787-102883 GCA_002313205.1 Laupala kohalensis
GAAAATATTATAAATATGTAAATCATTTATTAATATGAGTTCCTTTATTTTCTGCCCTCGTTTATTTGTCAATTGGTTTCCCATAATTTTGATCTCCTCCCTTTGCCATCGAGACACTTCACTTCTCTGGTAGTCTTTTAAAATATCTTCCATTATTCGTATATACTCAAATGTATTCCTATTAAATTTAAAATACAAGTTAACAATTACACATTTGTATGTTCCCTTTTCAATATAAAATGACTTGCATTGTTTTACTCAAGTATTTCTCTACTACCAAAATATCCGCTTCATCATCTCGTATTATAATTGCAGACCTGGCATCCTTACCATACACTACCCTGTAGGCCAATGGTAAATGGCAAGCCTGTCCTCTATGATAACAATATTCTTGTAAACAGGCTTCATCAACATCATTATTTTCCATTATTTTTGAAATCTCGAAACTTGCAATTTTATTCCTCTGTAAATTTTGTTGTCAAATGTTAATCACTTTATTCTGTATCCCTTTTTGAGTCTGTTTATACTCTGGACCACCAATGCTGGTTACGGAATTATTCCCATCTTTCTTATACAGTTTATACATATTCTCCCTTCTTCTTTAAACTTACAAGAAAGGTACGAATGTCCTGCGCGCGCACACAGACTACATGTTTCGTTCTCTTCACGATATATGTCCACAATTTGACCAAATCTATTACACCTGCAATATCTAAGTGGAAAGTATTATAAAGATCTGATAGCGAAAGGACGAATTTATTCACCTTATAACTTCTCAAAGGTACATAAATTCGTCCTTTCGCTATCAGATCTTTATATTGCTTTCCACTTACCTGTATAATCACGGTTTCTGTTGTACTTTCTTTGAACTTCTGTACATAGAGTACCTTCGTTTCTTTTACAAAATATTCTCTCTCTTCTGCTCTGATAATATAATCTGCTATATCTTTCAATAAATCTTCTTCCTTTATCTCGGATTCAACATTCATAATTTTTATCTTCGGCTTCCTAGTATTACCGCCTTCATTTCCATATCCACAATGTTCTTTACTATCTTCTGCATTTTCTCTTTCTCTTCCTTATTTGGCAGTAGAACCATTATCTCTCCGTTGTTTGTTTTCTTTACGGAATCCACTTTTACGGCCATGTTTTCCTTCGTCATAGAAGTCTTGATCTGTTCTTCTAACTTTTTCCATTTCTTGTCTTCCCTCGGATGTAAAGGAACTCTTTTTTCTGCACTTGTTCCTTTGTTTCTTGTCTAACGACTCCTTCTTATGTGCTTATCTTATTCTCTCATTTTCTTGTCTAAGTCCCTCGTCTATCTTCCTTTCCATTTGTACCTCTCTACTTTTTGCAAGGATTCCTGAATCTTTTGTATGTGAAATTCACAATTCGTTTTACCTACTACTTGTTTTATCTCAGTCAATTTTACATTTGCTTCTTTTTTCTTTTTAGTCATCACATCCAAAATAGTATTCATCCGCTTATCTATCACATTGACTACACTTTCTTCAATATGTCTGTGCTCAAAATGCACCTTCTTAATTGCCTCCTCTCCTATTCTTTGCCTTTCTACGTCGTATATATTTGCTGAAATTTCCTCCTTCAGCGCAGAATCTCTTAATTTTAATCTTTCATAGAATGTTGAAAACTTTTCGTCGATCACGTCTGCTAGCTTGCATATCATAGGTTCATTATTAACCATAAGTGTTTTGGCAACCATCTCCTCTATTTTATGCATAGAAATATTAATACTTGGTTCTGTTAAGTTAGTCTCTTTCTCTCTGGCCTTCAGGATGTTTTGCATGTCTTCTTTAGTTATGAAACTTTAGAACATGAAAACTTTCTGAAGTATTTCCTTTTTTAAATTTGTTTAAAATTCTCAACAACATATGAAGTTGTAATTATTTGTTCCCTTCTCTTTGACTATATAAACCCTAGCTCAAGTATGAACTTCTCTGAATATCTATTTCCTCGCAACATAATGACACACTACATTTAAGTTCTCCTTTCCAACAAAAGAAGGTGCTGCAATCTGTCATACAGAAGGAAGCAAGGGGCCATAATATTTCTTCATAAACTCCTTGTCTGTTAATAAATAATACACGGGAACCGTGCCGTTGCGTTACGCATAGGCATGTATTTTGCTTTTTTTTTTAGCACAAAACTGTAAATGTATAAACTATTTTCCTTATGAAAGTGCGCACTCTCACTTCCTTACAAGGACAAGAGTTGTAACATTGAACTATGTTGGATATCGAAAATAAGGTAAATGATTTCTTTTTACAAAAAGCGCTAGCAGAAAAAGATAATCCCGCGGAAGCACACGAAACTTTTAGTTGTCAATGGAAAACTTGTTGTCAAGGGACGATAAGTAGCATACATTTTCAGATCATTCATGTACAACGTTATTTTTACACATTTTAAAAGAATTTCCCTCGTGGAGGGAATTAATTGTAGGAATGAACTTCTGTTATTCCAATCACAATTTTTTTTCTTTTATTTATTTTACCTTGTCAATCATTTTTCTGTAGTAAATTTTATCTAGGTTATTTTCTAATAGATAAGTGGCTCGGAACCTCACTGGAGTGCGAGTTTGTTGTAAACAATGAAATATCTCAGCACTATGCTCGTGATTCCATGTAGAAGTAGAAATCTATAAAAGCAAGGCGAAATCGTATGTTTTTCTTATTCGTCGTATTTTTACACAGATTTTAATAGTTCCTCTTGTTACTTTCAACGGGTATGCTGAATTGTTCTCGAAATAAAAAATTTATTTTTTATTACTATTTCTATCTACATTTGTATTTCTTTTTGTTTTATTTCTTCTTGGATCCGCCACTGAGTACAGACTACAACAAAAATGGAAAATCCTATAAAGAAATAGAAAATTATGAAAACTCATTCTATGGAACTAATCTCTAGTATGTTCACATAAAATAGAAATATTGTGAACATTGTAATTTAAAAAATTATTTTCTTGGCACTCACATTCTATCTCATTGCATTTCGAATTGATACCCTACTGAACTTTGAAATTCTCGATAGAATACAGAGATTACAATTATTTACTAGTGGACTTTCTGCTCTCTGTCGTGAGTACTGTTGGTTGTAATGCTTTCGGTTGTTATCGAAACAGAAGTTGTATTTACGAAGGATATGTAGCAGCCTCCAGAGAATGTCAATCGACGGTTCAGTTATATAACAAAATGCTATTGTTTGATGACTGCGAGAAAGTTCGTGCACGTTCTCAAAATTAAATGAGAGGTCTGATTATGGAAGACCGTCCAGTCTCCAATTTACATATAGATTGATCTCAAACTAGATGTTTCGTTCATTAACGAACAAAATAATGACTAAGACATGCAATGATATTGTGTGGATCTAATACCCATGTGATCCCTTGACATTGTGGGAAAATACTTATGCTCTCAAAATATGAAAGTCTAGTCTAAGAATCTTCCTTTCGACCCCGAGTGGACCAACTTCAACCCGACTGCCAAGAACTTGGTAGGACACGCATTCTGTCTGATCTGATATTCGCTCCGAAGTGTTCGACTTTTGCAGGCTGACTATTGAACTGTACCGAGGTATAACTCATCGATGGGCAACGTATGGCTCACGATTCTTTCCTCTAGTATTTCCCCATACCTTTCCCTCGTGGTTCCTAGTGACTTGAATTCAGGATGTAAACAGAGAGGTGAAGTTAGAAAAGTATACACAATTCATTTATACTTTCTACTGTCATTTGCTACGTATATGAGGATGTATTGTAATCGCGAAGAAAAAAGAAAATTGAAAGCGAGATTTTGACGGAAATATCCGTTTTGGTGATCCCTCTCAGAAAACGTGGTTTTTGACATACCATCCGTCCTTCCATGCAGAGCGATTCTGAGAAAATGGATGAATAAATTTAATTCACATCTTGTGTTTAGGATAGAATTTCAATGTTGTCGATGAACATGTTTTAAATTATTTTTTACTTCAACACAAAAGGTACATCACATGAAGGTCTAAGTACTCTTTTTAATGTTTCTCAATAACGGTTCCAACGATTTTGCTTAAATGTTCTTTACGTACAGTGCAATTAGTGTGCGCATTTGCAGTATTTATAAGACTGAAAAGTCACTAATTTGTTTTGAAATAATATTTTGAATATTTATTTTACTTTCAAATTTCAAATAAAAGGAAGTAATAAGTTCATCTAGTGACTTAGAACCCGACAAAAATGTTAGTTTTAGTTCTTTATTTTATCATATGTGTGGTATGTAAACTTTGTTTTATTCACGTCCACTCGTGTTTACATGTTCGGTATTCACAGTCCTACAAAGAGACTGAGAGACATACACAAGACATCTTGAGCATATAATAATAAACAAGACGCTTTTAGCGCGTAGTGTGAGTGTATCTAATCGCGGGTGTGCAAAGAGTATAGTTAATTTACATGTTCATCTTAGATGGAGAACTGAAATGTTCTTTTCCCTTGCGGATGCTTTTGGTGTTAACATCACGTCCGGTGCTCTTGGGTATGCGATCTTTTTGCTCGCAAAGGTTACGTATCAGATGTTTCAACTGCCGTTCTATGCTGATTGTTATGGTTGCTATCGTTGGGAATGTTGTATGTCATATTTCTACAGTGGTGCAGATTATTTGATACGTGGTTTGAAAATGACCACCCAAAATGGTATTTAAAGTAATAACGGGAAGACAATAGAATTTTTTATGTCTTGGATGATGCGTTTAACGAAAAGAATATTTTTATGTCTAATGTAGCAGAATTTTCTACAATTCACTGTTAGTACACTGTTTCCATCGTTAATAGAAAACTAAAATAAAATAAAATAAAATACTGTATGGTTATTTTTATTAAGAAGTCACATAATTCAAGATCGCAGTTCTAAAATGTACTATTAACGTTTAAACATAAATCATGCCCCACATGCTTTCTCTCAATTGCATCGTGTTACATGACCCAAATGAGCGTTCAGACTTCGAATGTTCTACTTACGATTAGATAGGTGAAGCAGAGGGAATTGTCAGACAGGTTCCTAAATCAAACGGCAACAAAAAGCAACCCTTAGAAAATATTCGTTCGGTATGTTTGTGTGTGTATGGTCACAGTGTAAATGTGAAACGTGCCTCGTAATATTGTATGAAATTCACATGGAAATAATTTCATTTTGTTCTGATTTTAAATAAAATAGACCTTATTTAAAAGACGTATTACGAATAAATAACTCTATTCTCAAAATCTTTATCTGCAGAAGATACGAGTACTATGGTTTTTCTCTGGTGAATATGAATGTATGAAAACCAAACTAATTTTCCAACTATAAAGCCAAATTTTACGGTAGACTGCAGACTTTTTTTGTGTTGAATTTCTAACTCCCAGTAAGCATTGTGGGTGGAGTCCCTCAAGGAGTTCCCCTATGTCTTTGTTGACAGTGGAATTTCTTTCGTAAATAATGTCTCCAGGAAATTTTTCTCCACGTTTCATCAATTCCGCAAATTCATCTTACTTATTTTCTGCCTCTAAAATTCCAGAGGAAAGGAAGACTTTCATTTAAACTGTCTTTCTTTTTCATAAGACAGCAATGAGTAATTACATTAAACGCTCGTATTATTTTGTAATGCATCGCGGAAAAATCTCTTATACTTTTGTCAAATGCTGGTTTCCTTTGTTAATTTTTTTCCTCTCTCTACGAATTTTGGCTTATCTTGTTCTACCAGACGTAACAACAATTCTCTAACTAAAGAAACCTGTTTATGTGTTGTCTTATAATATCATTGGCACGATACACTAACAACTGAAGACCGTGTACAATACAACAGAGTTATAATTCCAAATGGTAGGTGTATTATTTAATATGTTTAGATGCAGATTGTTTAAATGGGCATTATATCAACGTAACAAATGTTACAAATGCGAAGATAATACCCCGTCCCGGCCCGGGTTCTTCTCCATCTTTTACAAGGACAGAGGTGGATTTATATGTAGGCCCACCAGTCATGGGTCTAGAGGGGCAGCATTTGAGAGCAGCACTCTCATAAATAACAAAATAATATCAATAACAAGAATAATAAGAATAACAACTGCAATAATAATAATAATAATAATAATAACAGCAATAATAATAATAATAATAATAATAATAATAATAATAATAATAATGATCATCATCATAGTTAATTTCAATATCTACGATTCATTAGTAGTATTTTTAAAATAATTTAAAGAATTAATTACAACACTGATTTGTTGAATAATTGTACTATTATAATATAATTTATGAAATACAAAGTTTGCTAAATATTCTGTATTCATTACAAGTAGCTAACTATTTTCTTTCTTCTTTAGGGAGACATATCATGATTGTGGTGCTGAAATATTAATTACAACTTTGGGCTCTTTGATCGGAATTGAGATGCGTACAAATAGGATATTTGTTTGTTGTCCGCTTCGTGGTCTCACGCAGTTTTTAACTCATAACAAAATATGTTTCATTCAATGATTTAAATTGTATCCCTTCCCAAAAAATACATCCAGCAACACATCTGATCCTCTCCAAATCTCTCACCCTCAAACTTCTTCCTTCGGTTCTCTCCGAGCCCCAGTCATTGCTCGAAGTCAGTTCGAAAACGGAAAGGAGAATTGCATCGATTGCTAGCACTTGCCATACTTATTCCTCACGACAATACGATTTTTCGTGAGGGTTACGTCTTAATAAGATTGAATTTTTATTACTAGAACCCTTTTCTGTGAGACTTCCATCAAAATAAGTTTTGAAAATAAGTTTCTACACAAACTTTGGTCGCTTGATATCATATGTGAAGATCTAGAATGCAAAACACATTATATCTATTTGGGAAACTTTTCCAGAAAATAAAGACGTTTGAAGCTCACATAAAATAAGGTAATTTGAAAAATAAGGTAATTTTTTCACTTGAGCTAACACAGCGTTCGCGCTTGATAAATAGCCTTAAATGATAAGTTTCGGAGTCAAATTCAAAATGTGATCTAATGAATAATTTGCATTCTAACTTTTCAATTATTTTCTCAGATATTGTGATTTGTTTCTCTCTCTCCATTTTGCTAAGTATTATTCCAATGGACTCCTTTTCCTTGGAGTAATTTCGAAATATATTACGAAAGATATTTGGTTTTGTTTGGCTAACCTGCTCCTGGCGTTAGGTGCGCTCATTAATGAGCTCTCTCTATTTTTCAGTTTAATCTTTACTAATTATTTAATTTTTTCGAGTATTTGTGATTCAGTAGTGGTATTTAGATACTAACTTCCATTGTAGTGTAAAATTCTTTTTTCTGTGTGAGTGTTAAGTGAAAGAACACTAAAAACATTTCCTAAGGTTTTCAAACCCAACGGACCGAATATAATTTCATATTGTTTTCATTCAAGTGCATCATTCAAAGGTGTGATAAAGTTTATGTAAGTACAAACGGAATCATAAATTTAACTTCTTGGTGCATTAAAACTATTTTGGTGTATTTAGATTTTCTGGTGCGATTACTATATACATCATTATTAACTTATAAATAACGCACTCTATTCTTGCACTGCTCAAGTTTCGACGCCGTAAATAAAATTATTCCAATATTTCACCATTTGTTTTCGTGATTCTTTTTGTAGTTATTCATTACACTCTAACATAATATTGCCTTAGTTATTGTCGAATTAATTTATTTGCAGTTGTCGTCCTAAATTATTATTTCTATCATTTTAGTTGTCGGTTTGTTTATTTACTTATTAAAACCCTGCCCCATTGTTGCACCCAAGTTTTCGTCGTCATAACTTCATAGAATAATTACACCATTTTACAGTTTGTTTTTCTTGATTCTTTCGTATTTATTTACATTTTAACATAATATAGAATAGTTATTGTCGAATTAATTAATCTCCAGATGTCGCCCTAAATAATTATTTCAATCAGTTTTATAGTTTGTTTGTATATTTAATTTATTTAATATTTCATTTGTAACTTCCGTAGTAAAAAATATATTATTATACTAATATCCTTCATTCAGTGTTAGTTGTCAGTTTTCGTGTATTCTCATTTGCTTTTGTCGTTACATTGCTAACTAACTCACAAAAATGGACACTATCGCATTCCTTAACTCATTCAATGCTGATTTTCAGAAGACGTACAATGACTTGATACATTATATTGACACACGGATCAGTGCGCTGGAAGAGGTCAATAAGAAAACGATCGGCGGTTGGACTACAGTTAGAAATTCTCGACGTCCTTCCAACTGCACGTCAGACCAACGACACATGCACCACCCCAACTCTTCACTCAGAATAGGTTTAGTGTGTTAGATGACATGTCCCTGTTTCCTCCCTTACCTACTCGTTTCATCCCCTCCCGTCCAGTACCCAGACCTGTTCACACACCACGCACTGGTAAGCACAGCCGCCCAAAACCACGTAAAGTAGTGCTACTCAGAGATGAAACCAACACTTCCACGCAGAAATCAAACGTGCTCATATTAGCTGATTTGCACGATCGTCAGATGTCCTCCATTTTACGTGGATTGCTTCCTAGCCAGTTCTCAGTCTCCGGTCTCTTTAATCCAAATGCTCGTTTGACTGAAGTTATTCGAGAACTGGACACCTACTCTAAAAAACTCACAGAGCGGGACACAGTAATCATCATACTTGGGTGGTCATTTCAACGCGTCTGAACATCTACTAAAACTGAAAATGGCCTCTCAGCACACTAACATAGTACTCTCCAGCCTGCCTCCACGCTTCAACGTTCCACAAATAAACCACGAAATTAACCCGGCAAATATCTCCCTAAAACATCACCTGGCAGATACAAAAATCACATTTTTTGATTTGCAACCACACTTGACTGCCAAAGACTTTACCCAGCACGGTTTACATCTGAGACCGACTGGGAAACATCACTTCGGTTCTCTTCTAGCATCACATCTGACCTAACATCATTCACCTGCCCCTTTACCCATTCCTACACCTCCTCCTGCTCTTACCTCATCTCCTCCTCCACCACTCTCTGCTCCTACAAAATCACCATCTCCACTTCCTATCTCCACACCCATTTCTTCCCCTGTCCCCGTTCTTTCACCTACTGCTTCCTCATCTCCCATGCCCTCACTATTCCTCCATCCACATCTCGTGCCGCTCCATACACTGTTACAACTTGCGCTCAGGAGTACAATGTGGTACTTGAAGGTGACAATCGCGTTCGTGTGCAGTGTGCGGGCTTGATCCGGAACTAGAAGTTGTACCAAATTCAAATTCCTCACCTCAATCTAACGTCAATTCCATTTCTCGTGAATAACAAAAATTTTGCGATAATAAAAGAACTATATTTCATCATAATGTCCAATACCTTTCAAACAAATTGACAGACATTGAAACTCTGGTACACGAAAATCCATTCGATTTGCTATGCCTCACAGAAAATTGACTTTTAACTAACAACATCACTGACACTGCTATTTCTAATAATTATTTAGAAAGTTCTTACTGTCGACAAAAATTTTAAAGGCAAAAATCCCCACGGAGGAACGTGAATCTACGTTCGTAATGATATATTATCTTCTCCACTGCCAGGCTACGAGAACTTCTGCGTAGATAGTGTGTTCGAATTTTCTGCAGTTAATCTGACCGACATCGGTACTGTTGTTTTGCATATTTATAGAGCTCATTAAAAAAAAAAAATTCAATAGGCATAGATGATATACCCGAGTTTATTGTTAAATTTTCGTCCCACGCTATATAAAAGCTACTCATAAATATTTTTAATAGCTCCTTATAGGAAGAGGTGTTTTCTAACATATTTAAGAGAGCTAAAGTGAAACCTTTACACAAGAAAGGGAAAAAACTTAATATTGGAAATTACCGACCAATATCTCTACTACTCACTTTCTCAAAAATTCTAGAAAAATTGTTCTATAAGCGTCTTCGAGATTTTTTACCAAAAAATAAGATTCTCTCTGACGATCAACACGGTTTTAGGAAATCCTTTTCCACTACAAGCGCCATATTTTCCTTCTTAAACGATGTTACCACATCTCTTGACCGTGGAGAAAATCCTCAGGGTGTTTTTC
>NNCF01133744.1:0-116928 GCA_002313205.1 Laupala kohalensis
AAAAAAAAAAAAAAAAAAAAAAGACTAATTGTGTGATTGAATGTATTTTTTGCAGGTATCCTTTTTTATACAGACAGGAGGAAGCAATGTCAATTAAATGTGTTAACATGCGTTGAAGGCAGATTTAACAGAGAAAGTTGCTTCTGTGTTCATCTATTTAGTTCGGTGCTAATGTAGATGATCATTGACTCTGGCCAAAATTATATGTAGTAAGTACTACAAATTACCCTAAGTAATTTCTAAACTAATTAGTGCTTAACTGCAATGATCTTGGATGAGGTTTCATTGTGTTAATTGAATTGATGTATCGGTGAAAAGATTAGTAACCCTACTTTTCTACTTTACCTTTGTGATATTTGCTCCTGGTCTTAATTCTTTTTAGTAGATTGTGGATGTTTGAGAATTGAAAATGTTGAAATATTTTGCTTCTATTAAACTCTTGTGTGAAAAGTATACTATTATATCAAGTAAACTGATTTTGTTTTATTAACTTGCCTAAGTTCTTTTCCTTCAACTCATTAAAGACAATTTAGTTAAAGTTACAAATAGTTGATCATATTCTACCTTATATCTGTTTCTTTTTGTTGTAGAATCTATAAGGATGAATGAATCAATGAAAATGGATTCTGACGAGGAAACTGCAGCCAACTGGTTGAGACATTCTCTGTAGCATTTAGCAAGCATGAAAAGAAAATAGTGAGTTCTTTATTACTTATTGTTTCACATATCTCATTTATAATACAAGGGAATATTTTTTAGAGTTCTACAACAATTTTCATCACTCTACTCTGCAAATGTAAGATTTTTGTTGCTAGTGCTGCATTGTTGTGGCACCTAGAATTGTTTGAGGTTTACATGCATTTACTACACATTAGGTCATTATTAGTGAGCTTTTTATTTGAATAAGCTCTAATATTTTAGCCAGAATTATTGTTAAATTATTTATTTCTATGCAAATGGTGAAAAGACTGCGTGAACTTCTGAAACATGTTTCTCAACTTTTTGTTTCTTTTACAGGGTCCAGCAAAACGGAACTTCTGCAGAGACTTCCAATTAAAATTTGTATTATTATTATTATTTATTTTATTATATTTTATGGCCTTCATTTGACCACTCTTGTCAATTGTAACACTAGTTCTTCATTCCCTCAAATCTTAACTTACTTTCTTACTTGGTCTGAAATTACCCTTCCTGTTGTTCATTTGTTGATCTTGGTTTCTAGTCTTGTTATTTTGTCTGTTTTGTTCTTTAAATCCTCAATTGTGATTTGTAGTTCCCTCATATCCTCCTTGATTTCCGTAATCCATCTAATACTGCTCTTACTGTTCCATAAGTTTTCTATTATTCCCCAGATAATTCTGTCTTCTGGTGTTCTGATTAGGTGTGGAATAAGATGTATATCTTCCTCATTGTGCTCATCACTGGCTCCATTTCCCTGTAGCCTGTTTCATTGGAAGCTAGTCTCCAGTGTTCGTTTACTTGATATTTTTTGTTCAAGCATGTCCTGACTATTGTACTTTCAATATTTAGTATTCTGAATATTTCTGCAGTGTTAGTAGTTTTAAAAATGGTTTCACTTGCATATGTTACTTCTGGTTGTGTAACTGTATTTTGTAAGTAATGTCCAAGGGATATACCTCTGTAATTATTTGGGGTACTCTTATTTTCTTTTTTGTGGAGTGGGTGGATAACAGCTACTTCCTGACAAAGTAAATTAATTTGTTAATATGACTCGCTTTTTACTATATCTATATTTCCTTCACCTCAAAAATGTAAAGACTACATAAAAGAAGGTATTTTCTTGTTCTGTTAAATTAGATGGACTAATTTTTTCAATGAAGTGTAAGGTTAAGTTTTAAATTCTGTATTAGATATAAAATATTTATTTGAATTGTTACCTGTGTTTATATTTATTAGTGTTAAATATTTACTTGAATTTTTATTGAATGTACTATCGTACTTTGTAAGAATCCCAAAAGACGCTGCACCTAATTTACAACTATGTGCACAGAAGAATTTAGTGATAGAAATTTCTAGATGTTTATGGACGTCCGGGTGTATCCGTAGATGTACATAGAATGTCCGGTTTTGGAACTTCACGAACATCCGTCAGATGTCCTAAAAGTGGGACATCGGAACATCCAATGGATGTCTAATGGATGTTCGTCGGACGTGTAACCACGAATATCCAGTGGACATCCATGGGACGTCCTTCTGCTGCCTGGATATGTATAGATTGTGTTATAGGTATACATTGCGGCCTGTTACGTACCTTTTCCTGAATGTTTGGTGAAAACGAATTAAAATGATCTCTCTGTCTCTATGATGCACTATAACAAGAACATTACTCAAGTACAATGAAAATCATTTTTACAATGTAAACGTACTTAGCAGAGAGAGAAGGTAGTACAGGCACATATAAAATTATGATAAAGATATGAAAAACGATAAAGTGTGTAGATTCCTCAAACGCATCGACGTAACACATATTTAGCATAGATATTAAAGTCGTTAATACAACCTATCAAGCGATATTACATAAAACTGAACCTGTAAAGACCTTATACGGACCCCGTAGCAATGAGTATTACAGTAAAAGTCTCAGCTCTGCGACAAAAATGTAGAACTCAATAGTTCTTAAAGAATAGACTATTAAAACATGAGGTATACTTGAATTCTACACTATTTCTCTATGTTTATGACACCACCTTCGCACTGTCGAGAAAGGATGGTGTTAGATATTATCAGATCCTTAGTATTTATTCAATCAATGTAAAAATGTGTTTCATGTTTCATGAAAACCTCATTAGCCATCTATCAGTAAAGCTCAAATATTCATGAATTTGATACATACTTTAAAATAATGGTGTATACTCAACTTAAGATAAAAATAATACTAGTAGAGTGTACTTTTGCACACCAAACTAATATAAAAAAGAGTCAATAAACATAAAGCTTATTTTTGAGGTAGAAATATGATTGGATACGAAAAAAATGCTTCATTGTCAGATTATCCTTCCATTGAATGATTAGATTGTCAGATTAGAATGCATTGTAATTGCTATATAAGATGTACAATTTGATTATAAGGGCTCTAAAGACCTCGATGTTGGTGAGCCCTAAAACCCCAATTTAAAAAAAGTAAAGTATTCAATAATGTAATACGAATTCATTATCTCACAGTATAGAACAATTTCTATTCAATAAAAAAATAAGATACTTTATTTGATCCGAGGGGGCACTGTCCGGCATGGTCCGGCACTTGATACCACTCGCTGCTTCAGATTGACTTCTGACGTTCAAGTGTTTTTTGAGTTTGCGCACTGATCTTGTTTACGCACGATCTTGTCTTGACGCACTCTGCCCGGTCGCTGCTCTCGCTCTACTCCTTTCCTGGACCCTCTTGTGCGCAATATTTCCAACCGCACCCTGTCTTCAAGCTTATTGAAACACACCATAAAAAAAAAGTACTTCGTTAAAATGTAAGATAATGATTTTTCTTAAGTTCATAAATGATTATGACAAGACTGGAAGAAGAAATAATACTTAACAAGAGTTACCCTTTACACTGTGTGACGACATAAATTACACACTATTCGTGCGAAAACTGACCCTATGCCGAGCATTCCTGAGTCAAATACTCGTTTTTGCATTATAAATATTTTTTTATACCTCCACCCTTCCATTTGGTCAGCGGTTTTGGAGAAACTACGGAGTTGATACGGCGCACTTATATCATTGCAATTAAGTCGATCATTGTGATCAAATCGAATGTTTAGTTAACAACATACACTACTTTTATTTTACTTTTTTTAACTATTTACAATTTTTATTTTTAACATTTCGTTCTATAGATACGTTGTAAGTGTGAGTTTCATTTTCATTGTTTATTTAAAATTACAACTCTCTAACAACTTAAATTTCATGGACGTCGAGTCTTATAAGTTGCAGAGAGAAATGGTTAAGGACTAGACCGATATCTTGATAAAAGATTGATATTAATATCGAAACAAATGTAATGGTAAGAATCTATTCCTAAATGTTTCAAAGCGAGGTACACGTAGTCAAATAATCTTTTCTATCTGGAGTAATCTTCCGAGTATCTTTTGGATTTCTGTTTTAAAGGAGGGTTTATTGAGATGAAGATGTGCAATTCTGTATTTAAGAGTCTTGGCAATCAATCTTGTGAATATCAGCTTCCTTCTTTATTGATGCCTAGAAGATATTGAGGGAAAAGGAAGTTTTAGCAAATTGTAATTTGATTTCTTTGATATCGGTGTTACACAATCTTTATAGAAACTGTGAATAGAAATATTTTATGGCCTCCAACAACATGGTGAAGAAACTTTTAAGAATTTCCATTCAGATGATTCCATATATTGATACCTATCCAAATTATGTTTGACCAACTACACTTATTACCTATATATGTAAAACAAAACTATGTATGTTATGTAAAACAAAACTGTTTATGAAATCCGCCGGCCTGAACCGCTTTTGTTAAAACTTCGTTGAATAAAATGGATATAAAGTAGATATAAAGTCATTTTACGTGTATCAAAATTTATTTCAAATATGCCATAAAAGTAACACATTTATTGATGTTTAATGTCCTGTATATTAGATTTAATTTAATGCACTTATCATTGAATGTATGCACAAGGAGCTATCAAAAATTATATTTCTCATAACGATAACTTAAAATTTCTATGGGTTGTATATTAAGATAAATAATGATTTAGACCTTTCATGGAAAATGAATATATTTTTATTATAACTCATGATTTATTTGTTTATTTATTTATTCTTGATTACATAATGGATGTATATAGTAAAGTAAATTAATTTGGAATTTAGATACTGATAAATTTAATTAATATGGGGACAATAAAAATTCATGGAATTTTACATACAACACAGGTAAGACTCGCTAGTCCGTAAAAGCATTCTTCCTCAAGAAGCTCCACCAAAATTACACCAGAGTTGAATAATCTCTTGTAACACGTGTAATAGTAGTTTGATATTATCTTGTCTTCTCTGTTTGAGTCCAGGAGTAACCGCGTTGTATCTGTTCGCGAGGGATTTCTAGTTAACCTTATTCCCTCTCTCCTTCTTCAACACGTGACTGACGTCATTGTCGATCTGCGCGCAGCCAGCCCGCCACCGCGGATGCCTCAGGCGCTCTTGTGCTCCTTTGGGACTTGCGAACTAATTTGCCGTTAATTCCTTCCTACGCCGCTATACGAGAGCACTGTGTTCGTTGAATTGCTACCAGAATACCTGGCGTGTACGATTTTATGGAACATGGACTTACAGTTTTCGAAAGAAGAAAAAGGTGGTTTTATTCTTTGTCATCGTCAAAATTTTAAAGCCATTATTAACTTAAAACCTTAATTTCCTGTGACAAAGAATATTTTACAATCTGTTATGTATATAGCTAATTATATAGCGGCGAGAAAATTGTATCAGTAAATTTGAATTTGTAATGTAACTTAGTATATACATTACGTATTGATGTCGTGCGAGTTTTCTATTCAGACTGAGATTTCGACGTAAATATCGTTTCTCTGGGCCCTTTACACTGAAAAAAGTTCCTTTCAGAATTTCTTCCGTGCGTCTGCTCGTCCGTTTGACTGTGTGCACCAATATTGGCTTAACGGATAAATAAAAATCATTCACATTACGCATTTGGAGAAGTATCTGCGGGTTGTCCAATTTGAATTTTTAAAACCAGTTCACATAAAAAAACTGTTTTGGAAATTTCTCCAATTGTTTTCACTTTCAAAGTACATTATTAAAAATATTTGTTTTGTTCTTTTGTAATCTTATAAGCATTACAATTTTTCTGAACTGAAAGAAGCTATTGCTCTATCCATAATGAATTTTGCCAATGCATCATCGTAAGCGATTTTAACACGGTATCTCTAAATCCTCACATCACTCCCATTTTATTCTAATTTCAATTCAATTTACGTCCAACATTATAATGTGATTAGTTTTTTTCGCGGGTTGAATATGTATCTTTACGATATATAATGAACTTACACTTCAGTTTTGACAGCTTGCAGATACTGAATTATCCCACCACGACATAATATATTGCATTTATTTTTTAAAAAAACCAAAACGCTATTCGAGAAAATATATACGTGATTAGAAGAATTTAGACATCACTGAATTTTGCAGCGTGTCAACTTTTATTACATGAATCGTTATAAGATTGCTCCAACATCAATTACTTAGTCTCACAGCATAACCCATTCATACTTTGAGTTTACGTAACTATTTGTTCTGAAAAAATAATTAATGTAAAGCACTATTCCACTTCTGACTTCCAACGATATTTGTTTTATAATGTTTCTCAAGGATGATTCATTTCGCTCTTTAAAGTGTCTTTTTCTTTTTTTTTCAAATATGATCAGGATCTCAGTAAACTTGTTAAAAAAATAATCAAATCCTAGAAATAAGTGTATACTGTCAACAGAAATCCGGACACGGTACTCAAAGCAAAACTCTCGACTTCTTGGAGGAAAAAAGTGAAGAATTTCGGGAGTGAAATACTAAATAGCTCATTGTGTACACCCATAAAGTTACTACCTCCAATTGTGCACATAAATCCACTAATCAATACACACACAAGAAGGCGTACATTGTACTGTTAGAAAGCCAAAAATATCTGAAAACTCATTCCAATTTTCAATTATGAAATAGTGTGATCAGGCGATAAGATAACATCTCAATAGAGATCTCATGCTGCAGTGTATTTGAAGGAACAAAACGTGCACCGAGTGTCCTGCAATCTAGCAGAATCGTAGTAAAACCCGATAGCTTCGAGGTTAGAGAACGGAAATGACTGTGCTAGCCAGTTGACATTTTTAATTAGAGCTATCATTTTCGGTTTTACGTGCAATTTTTTCAATGCCTACACTGGTATGGAATGGAGCTCATATGGAATCACACTTTTTCATATTCTTACGAAATTTCCATATTACAAAGAAAATATTAGTTTTAGATTCCTTCAATATGAAAAACTGATTTTTAAAATCCCGTCTGTTTGTCCGTCTGTGCGCAGCTACTCTGACAACTACTCTACCAAATTCATTCACATTTCTTATTTCGACTAGTACCTGCGACCAGTTTATGCAAGTGCTCTAAAATTTTTATCAAGGTACAAGTACATTTCGAATAATTTACAAAAAAAAAATTTCTCTAAATTTTGTGAAAAGGAACTGTACTTAGCGAATCTACATTTGACATTTCGCATGGACGTTTGGTCTAGACAATGTAAAGTATTTTAACTACACTTCACTGCTACATCAATTAATTGACTCTTGAAAATCATGTATCAATACCATTGAGAGTGACAATATAGTTTTTGGAAAGGTGCAATAACACATACGATAAGATATGATAATAATAAAATTGATAGAAGAATTTTATGTGGCTTCAAAAAACGCTTGAACCATATGTATGTTCTGTTTGAATTCCTCCTTTCTAGAAACCATGTTTGCCTAGGATGACAACGAATTCCTTCCTTTCAAATTATTTCTCTCTTATTCCTGCAAGGTGGTGAGTAACTTTCGCCCCCCCCCAGGGGACTTACATCTAGTAAGTACGTGTTTGGCGAACACGGGGCCCCGAGTTGAGTCTGTCATTACTTCCACTTGTACCGGGTTCTTTCCTTTCTCTTTCCTGACCTTCCTTGGTCACCTCTGGTTCTTTTCGATCCCGACACTATTAGGGCTAGGGTATCTTTCATTTTCCTCTTTCTTATTTTAGTAATGATTTGTGTAGTTTTGAGATATGTTGATATTTGAGTTGAAATTCAGGGGGGGTTTTAGTGGGTATGGTTGAGTTGTTCGGCGAGTCCCACACGCGGGGAGCGTCATGTTGGCTCTCTCTAGTGCGTAACTGCATTTCCCTAACTGTACAAGTCTTTAGGGCTTTATTGACCTAGATGTCGACGAACCGTAAAACCCCACCAAAAATAAAAGTAATTTTAGATTTTCTTCTGTTTCCACTATTATCTCCCATGAGGAACTTGCTTCTACATCATTAGAGACTACTAATTGGATCGTCTGTTTGCCATGTCATTCCATAAAAGCGTTTGAGCTCTTATGAGATGACAAAGTACTCTACTCCCATGTTTTTTCTTTGTTAGTCCGTTACAAATTTTACCTAAGATGACGTCTTTCATAATTCTTTCCCCACTTTCATTATTTCATTAAAAGTATTCTTATCTCCTTAAATTAACACGTTAATTTGGTTATACTGATCTGTACTTCATCCAGACCTTTTGGTTTTGATATTTGACCAAAAAAATTGTTTCTCGAAGCGTGAAAATTTTGGTTCTATAACATATGTTACATAAGTTATTACCAAAATAACTCCAAACTTCCTACCGTTTCTACCACGTTTTCTGCTGTGAAATTCATGAAACGAATCTGACTGTCATTAATTCTACAACACTTTAAATAATGAAATTCAGCATCTCTTCCTTTCATTTTCTTTCAACCAATTCAAATGTCTGCGACCTTGTTATCTCATGATTAAGAAAGAAAACAATGAAATAAATAATTGTTTACCGATATTACCTATTTGTTTTTCCCTCACAGACCAAAGTAAAACATTGTGGAAGGAAAAGATATGAAAGGTCGTGAATGTTTATAAATTAATAATACAATTATAATAGACGTAAATAACATTAAAATTTCGAGATGTCTGCATCCAATTAATTTTTTGATAAATACCATAGGTTTACTTCAATAACGTTCACAAAATAGCTATCTCTAGCTAAATAATGGGTAAAAAATTCATTTTCTTTTCTTAAAATATTTTATGATAAACTCTCGTATTATTTCCACTCCCTATCTAGATTACATGACGTGTACACTCGCTTTTCTTCCCCTTTTTTAATTTCCATACATCGTATTCATGAATTCTCTTTAGTAATGAAAAACAAAAAAGTTGGTGAAAACACTGAATAAAGAAACAAGATATAAACAAATTCGGACATTACTTAAAAAGATCGATCATATGAATGATTTGGTACTGATAGTAGATGAAAATTGTATGACCACTTATGTTTTTGTATATAATAAGACATCTGTTTTGTTCTGACTGATCACTTCTTTAATTAAGCATCTTTAAGACAAAATGTAAATTACATCTAGATCATAATCAACAGAAGAATGAATATTATTTGATAAAACTGTACATTTTCTTGTTTCTTCCTAGATCCTCAGAGCAAGTCATACCTTGTGTCTAATGCTAAGGATTAAAGCATGCGAGGCCCACCTGATCACAGTGCGTTACCTGTCGCATTAGAGCTTTGGCAATTAGTCCCGCTCCAGTTGTGACGCATGGAGCACGATTTCGGCATGCTGGCAATCGATGAATCTAAGATATGACTGCCACTATCAAATTTACCTCCGTTTCTGGCGTCCCATGTCTCGCATCACGTAATTGCTGGAGAATAAATTTAGAATTAAACATATAAGCCATCAGGTTTCAAAATTCCTTCGCTAATTTATAATTTTGGGGTATAAAGGGAAGTGATATAAAACCATTAGAGTGATAACATGCCTCTCCTCCCCAAATGCGAAACTCACCTTCACGCGGTGGACCTTGTTTTCACAAACGAGGCTCTGGCGACCGAGTATTCGCGGGATAACCATATCACCTTTATGCAGCTAAAGAGGAAATGCCAAGGCACTTGGGCAAACCATCAAAGTGCAGAGGCAAGTAATCAGTCCTTAAGACAGTAGCCCTGTCAGGTTACTAGGAGAGTACCGGGTCAATCACCCCTTACCCTCTTAAATTTTGAAACTTTTAAAGAAACAGATGTAAATAACCGGTCTGACACGAGGACAACCTTTGGCATGAAAACGGAAACAAAAATTGGAATCTGGAATGTAAGAACCGTAAATGGACCGTGGAAGCTCAGACAGGTTATAGATGAAATGCAGAGATGTGAAGTGGAAATTTTAGAGTTGAGTGAGATCAGGTGGAAACAATTTGGAACATTTGATACAGTAGATCGTTGTTATACCTTTTTAGACTCTTGGGTTCCAGAAGATAAAGAACATGTAAGTGGTGTGGGTATACTTTTAAATAAAACTGCAAAGAAGAGCTTAATAGTATGGCAGCCAGTGTCCGATAGAATAATTACGGCACGATTTAAAACCAAAATAAGAAATGTTACAATATACAATGTTATATCCCCACAGAAAACGCAGAACAAAATGCCTAACTTGACTTGTATTCTGAATTAAAACAGACCCTAACCAAAGTGAATCGGAGAGATAAAATTATTGTTATGGGCGATCTTAATGCTATGGTGGGTAGTGATAATACGGGAATGCAGCTTGTGATGGGACCACATTGAATTGGGGAAATAAATTAAAGTGGGGAAATGTTTGTGTAATGCTGTAGTGGCCATGAACTAGTTATAGGAGGTACGCTATTTCCCCACAAAAAGTGTCACAAAACATCTTGGATTTCTCTGGACGGACAAACTGAGAACCAAATTGACCACTTTTCTATCAGTAGGTCATGGCGAAGATTACTTTTGGACGTCCGAAATAAACGGGTGGCAGATGGTAGTGATCATTTCATGATATCACGCATAAGAGTAAAAATCTTAGCCTACAAAAATAATTTTCAGAGTGCTCAAAGAAGATATTATGATATTCGGAAAATCCAGAAAAATAAGTTAAAGAACAAATTAAAATTGAGCTTCAAAATAAGTATTATTCTCTTTATAACCTGTGGAGAGAGAGTGATAATGTGGAAATCATATGGGAGGGTGTGAAGGATGACCGCATGGATTTGAGTGAAAGATTGATTGGATTCAGGAGGAAAGAATGTATGACAAATGATACATGGAGAGAAATTGAACAGAGGTAAAATAATAATTTTAACAAATTAACTCCTGTAAAACACGTGGGAAGAAAATGGATTTAATGTATGAATATAATGCAAAAGACAAGGACGTTAAACGCTGTTCTCGCAGAGATAAACGAAATGGCATGCAAAGAAGAAGAAGCTGCGAGCAAAAGGGATATAAAGGAATTATACTCTATCACCCGTATATTACCAGGTAGGAGGAATAAGAAAACTAGTCATGTCTGCAGTAAAGAAGGAAATCTTTTAACAACTGAAGGTGAGCAGATGCAAAGATGGGAAGAGTTCTATCGAGAAACACTGAATCGAGAAATGCAAGATGATGTGGAACATCTACCTGATAATAAAAATGAGGAAGGGATGTATCTACAGATTGAAATAAGTGAGGCAGCGCCAACCCTTCCTGAAATTATAACAGCCCTCAAACAAACAAAAAATGGTAAAGCATCAGGTAAAGATGGTATTTACCCTGAAATTCTCACTGCAAATGTAAATACAACAGGACAGTTACTGCTAGAACTGTTTCAGAAGGTGTGAGAAGAAGGAAAGGTCCCCAAGGACTGGAAGACTGGATTAATGGTCAAAATAGCAAAAAAACGAAAGGAGATTGAACAAGATGCAATAATTGGAGGGGTATTTTTCTGTTATGGGTACCGGGTAACGTCTTCTCACATTTGATTCTCAACAGAATGGAACTGGCGTTGGAAAAAATAAAGAATAAGAAAAGAACAGGTTGGCTTTATACACAATCGTAGCTGTATAGACCAAATTAACACGCTTCGCTTTATTATAGAACAAACTGTAGAGTGGAATAGTACTCTATATTTAATCTTCATAGACTTTGAACAAGCATTTGATTCCTTGCGACATAAATCCATTTGGCAAGTGCTAGGAAAGTATGGCGTACCTCAAAAGATAATAAATATAATCAAAGATATGTATAAGGATTATAGTTGCCAAATAGTACACAATGGGAACTTATCTAACTCAATACGAGTAACAAATGGCGTGAGACAGGATTGTATTCTATCACTATTGTTATTCTTGCTGGTTGTGGATGACATTATGAGAAGAGTTACTGGTGAGAAGAAACGTGACCTTCACTGGAATCTCTGTGAAGTACTCAAGGATTTGGATTATGCAGACGATATCTGCTTATTGACGTGAGGTACATCAATGCTCAGCAAAAGGTATGGCGCCTGCAAAGAGAAACTGCAATCGCTGGTTTAAAAATAAATACCACGAAAACAAAAGATCTTCGTATTAAGTCTAAAACTCAAAAGTCATTAAAGATTGAGGATCAAGAGCTTGAACGAGTGAACACCTTTGTTTACCTTGGAAGCATTGTTACGGATACAGGTGGAACTCTGGAAGATGTTAAAAATAGAACCTCTAAAGCAAATGCCGCTTTTATTCAGCTCAATCGTATATGGAGAACTAAGTTCATATCAACAACGACCAAATTAAACATCTTCAAGACAAACGTTCTAGCAGTGCTCCTGTATGTCTCTGAGACGTGGCTGGCCGATAAGTCTATAAGGCATAAACTTCAAACATTCGTCAATAGATGCCTCAGGAAAATTTTCAGGATATTTTGGCCGCCTAAAATACGATGCCTTGTTGGAACTCGCGGGCGAGGAACCAATAGAGAAACAAATCCAAAAACGTACGAATGGAGTAAATGGAGGTGGATTGGCCATACTCTTCGATAACCAGCGGGTAACATCGAGGGACAGGCACTGGAATGGAAACCGCAAGGTCAGCGAAGAGTGGGACGTGCAAGAGGATCATGGCGAAGAACTGTTCAAAAGGAGGTGGAAAAATACGGGAAGTTGTGGAACGAAATTAAACTTATGGCGGCGAATCATGTCAGATGGAAGAAATTTACTGAAACCACGTGCTCCATACAGAAATGAAAGGATTGAAGAAGAAGAATTTATAATTCTACAAAAAACATAAAACATGTTTCACATATAACAACCTCTTATATACAATTAATTACAATTCGTTTTTATAAACACAACGTTTCAGCATATTATATTATCATACAGTCGCGATATACCATTGAAATTCCCTATGCTGGCCTTGTAGAGACAGCAGCGTCTGTATCTCTTGGTGAGTATAAACTCATCATATATCTCCTACTTTTTGTTCGTGCTCTGTAACTAGTAAAGCATTTGAATTTCCTTTGAATTTTTCACACTTTTTGAATCTTTTTATTTAGTTAATAATGAATAGCTGTGCTTGTTATGTTGATAATACCTTTATGTTTTCCAATTTTAGAATTATTTGTAGTAATATACTGATAAATGATTTTACGTTTAATTTTTAAGTTATCTTTTAAGCAGGGGGAAATTATAAAATGGAAAACTAAAAGTAACATCAACGTTCAAACATCGTAATATATACATAACTAAATAAAAATGGAAGGATATGTTATATACCTAAATGTTTGTTTTAAGTAAAAGTTTAGTCGTGTTCTTCATTTTCCACAGAAGTTTTTTTTTTTTCTGTAATAACACCTGAGAAGAAATCTACGCAGCTGCATGAGGCAAATGATTCATTATATGAATAGTACGGAATCCGTTTGCGTTTCCGTCCAATGGGAACAGAGAGGCTGCGACTCGCGATATCCACGCTCCATCGGCTATCATGTCTGCTCAGCCAGCACTGAATTGCTCGTCGTGCAAACGATGCGATGTCTCTCCATGAGTATTCCATTACGAATACATTCTCCTGTTCTCTTGCCGTTTTGTTTCATATATTAGGATCACGAGGACTTAATGACATTGTGGATTTATTCATCTATGAATCAATTTCACTTCATCTTTCCGGAAAATGGAACATTGTTTTTTTTTCCACATTATTGAAAACTATTAAAACACGGATATAATACGTCGACTATATTTCAAAATGTTTACAAGTTTCACTCATTAAATATATTTTAAGAATCAATCATAAATGCGGCGATTGTTATGTATTGGTTGGGAGGCACTAGCCTTTTACTGAGTCATTGCAAGACGCCCAGATTGTCACTCCATTTCTTAATAATTGCTAATATTTTTGTTGCAAACACTTTATTTAAATTGTCTTCAAATTGCATAAAAACAGAGTCCAAAATCGACCACATTCCGATAAATTGCAAAATTCTTATTGATAAATCTATGCATATAAACTGGTAGTAACACATACTTTCAAAGTGTGAAATACAGTTTATTATTTTAATCGTAATGGTTATTTTAATTGATACAGGACGTCTATGTACTTACTTATTATTGCAACATATATTTTTGCAACATTGGAAAATATATGATAACATTGGAAAAATATTTGATATGTTAGTTATTTCTTCACAAAACAAATATATTTTATACGTAATTTCTTTTTGATACACCATAACATTTGTTTATAAAAAATAAGAAATATATATGTATAAAAATAAGAAATATAAGAAATATAATGATGTATTGGAGATGTGACCCCGTTTTACATCCTGTCACTTCCTAATGTTATTAAATGATTTAGATGGTTTTTCTTATTTCAAATATAATTTGTACTTAAACACCGAGAAGCCAGATTCATAATTTAAACTTCTAACTTTCTATTATAACGTTTTTAATTTTAATTTTTCTCCATACGAAATGCATTGACAAGGTGGTCAGAATCTGAAAAAGTCAGAAAACCTGGAAAAGTTAGAGAATTTTGTTTTGGAAAAATACTGGTCACCCTAATTAGTGGTTCGAAACTGACGTTTTTAAAATTTTGTCTCTACTGTCTGTATAATCCATCGCTGTCCATTTTCTGTACACACTCGTGCGATCGCGCCAGCACGGAATCGGGTTTTGCAAAATGTTGTCTGACGAATAAAACTTATGGGTTATGTCATTTATTTGTTACGCAATATTTTGATTCT
This sequence comes from Laupala kohalensis, assembly GCA_002313205.1. Classification (NCBI taxonomy): domain Eukaryota; kingdom Metazoa; phylum Arthropoda; class Insecta; order Orthoptera; family Trigonidiidae; genus Laupala; species Laupala kohalensis. The sequence continues at coordinate 14,819 of NNCF01133744.1, forward strand.
CATCAGCAAATTCATATTATTTCAAACTGAAAAAAATAGTATATTTCTTTATGTTTAAAAAGTATTTTTAATGTTTAGTATGATAATACAATATTTTCATGTACGATGGGGTAATTACAAATACAAATTTCCATTTTCGTTCACCGGACACACCCCGTTAAATATTGTTTGGCGGTGTCCAACTACTTACCATAGTTCGATATAGTGTATCATAATTAGTGTGATGTTTATATCTAATTTTGCATTTGGCTATGTTTTTCATTAATCTTTATCACCTGTTATCTCTTAAGTATTGATTCATCCTTCCTAGATCTTGCCTAATGGTTTCTATTTTAGTTTCAAGTCTTGGGTTTTCGGGGGGTTTGAATGTTTTCCCGATTGATGTTTACTATGAATTTTCCTATACACATCTCGCTGGTTGTTAATGCTGCAATATAAGTTACGTGCTGCAAGTCTTTTGAGTTCTTTTATTTGGTTTGTATAGTCTAGTACGGCATTTTTATTCATAATATTGTTGGTTTGGCGAGCTTTATGTTTCTGAACTGTTTAGGGATTGCAGGAAGTGTGTCATTTTCATTGTGATTGTATTTTATGAGATTTTCTTCTAACCTTTCTCTGATTGCAATGATATCAATGTTAGCACTGACTTCTAATTCTTCTTCTTTGCTAATTTGATGTATTCCTTCTGATCATTTATTGAACTCATCTGCGTCCTTTCTTCTTGGCTTGTTTCGGATGTGGTTTCTGCATATTGTAGGTAAATTTCGTGTTTGATCTGATCTATTATAGTTTGTGGCACGGGTCTTTTCTGTCCCCTTTCATTCAGAATGTAGTTTTTCCTATCTACGATGCTTTGAGTTTTTATGTGGGTAAGGTTAGGGTAGTTCTGAATGAAAGAAATTCTAAGTGCTTCGGCGTAACCACTTGTGTTATGAAGTTCTTTCATAACCTGGAAATAATTTCTGACAATGAATTCATTCATGTCATTGCTCCATTTGATTCTCCGACGTGGTTCTGCTGAGGTGGGTCCAGGATTATTGTCCTGGGAAGCACGTTCAGCAGTTACAGCACTTTGGGATGTATTGTGGCCGTTCTGTGTCTCATTTCGCAGAGCTTCTGATGGTTCATACGATGGGGGATCACCGCCTGATCCTGGTCCCAAAGGAGGCTGTCCCTTGTTCACACCAACTGCAGCCTCAATGGCCGGTGTGTCCGAGGCATGACTTCTAGTTTTATGTGCCGATGTCTCTGCATAAGGGGGAGCAAGCCCCAGGTGCAGGTGCTAGTTTTAGTTTGCCCCAGGTATTTTATTTCCCTAGTACTCTCTATTTCTAGCGAGCGTTCTGTCATCCACCACCTACGGAGGAGTCTTGTAGGAGACTAGCAACACCCCCAGATTATTATTATTATTACTGAATTTTGCACTTCTCCCACGCGGGGGAAGATTTTCACCTGCCACGTGTGGTGTTGTGGCTAAGTTCGCTCGCACGGCTCCGGTGAGCAAGTAACGAGCGTATTGATTCTCATTTAGTTCTTAGTTTTAATCAAGTTCTTCTCCCAAAAATTTCCTCACTATATGACAGGTGTCCAAAATTACTGATCTCTGTAGAGCAATAACCAAATTTCCAGCGCCTAGTGCCTCTAGTTGAAACAGTTGATTTTGAAACCATTCTTGTGGATGAAATTACTATGGGTCGGATGGTGACTTTCTCTACCCTCCAGAGTTTCTTTATCTCATCCGCCAAGTCTTTATATTTGCTGATCTTTGTATTGTAGGTAGTACTGATATTGTGAGTGAGTGAGATCGCTATGTCAATAATATGCACCTCCTGGTTACTTTTATTTACCAACAATATATCCGGGCGATTAGCTGGTATAGTAACATTTGTTCTAATCTCTCTGTCACGGTACAACTTCATGGTCTGGTTGTCAATAACTAGTTGAGGGTCATATTTATAGTAGGGAACTTTCATTAAATTTCCTGTCAGTTGTTGTTGAAGGAGGTTTGCAACATTATTGTGTCTCTTAGTATATTCTGTGTTAGCTAAAAGTTGGCATGATCCTATTATGTGTTCTATTGTTTCTGTTGCATTTTTGCACTTTCTACATTTATCACTTATATTTGCTTCTTTTAGAATATACTTTCGATAGCTTTTTGTTGGCACAACCCTGTCCTGGATGGACATCATGAACCCTGTTGTCTCACCAAAAAAATTTCCTTTCTTGAGCAAGAGATGTGTTGCTTCTTTATCAATCTCCTCGTTTTCTAACGGATTAGCGTAAGTTCCATGTAATGTTTTTTGATTTCCAATCTGCAGTCTGTTCATCTATTGATTTGCATTACAAAACAAAATTTATGTTTGAGAGTTGTAGAGTGTTGGTATCGGCTTTACATATTATTATTATTATTATTATTACAAATTTCACACAGAAACGTGTGATTCCCGTTGGGAAGTGAACGGGAAAAATATTAATAAGTACACAATCTCCTGTAGACACTTTCACACAGTTTCACCGAGACTGATAAATATCCATCCAAGAGTTTAGATTTGCATTGTGTACAAACACACGAGCAATCAGAAATTCAATTTATACTAATGTAAACATACATATTAATGAATTAGACAGTCATAGATAATGATAATACGAAGTGCGTTATATACTAAGTATGTTATGATCGTCTGTCGACAAAATGTTTATGGATCCATTGATATTGAAGTTTTAAATAACATCAAGTTTTTTCAAAATAATAATGCGGATGAAGACTTTTTCCCTTAGCCCCAAATTTTTTTTAGATGCAATATTGTTTACACTGAACAAATAAGATTTCACGAGGTCATTACTATTATTACATACAACATCAACTCTGAAATAAAATGTAGTGATCAGTTGTCTAAGAATAAATTTAAAATATCATTAGATAACGAGGAAGGACGTTACTCCTCGTTTCTTACGGCATGGAGAAAGTAGCGGAGTGATACAAATACAACTTGGTTCAGTGCAGATTAGTTCAGTCAGTGACCGCGTAGAGTAACTTCAAGTCGCGCTTGGTCTCAGCAATGTTGAAGCGTTTTGCAAGTGATTTGTTATATTTTGGAGAAGATGGAAAAGTATTTCTAAAGATATTTANTAAGGATATACATGAAAATGTGTTTCTAGGAAGTCTCGTATCTTTGTGACTATTTCAAGCAGAATTCTTTCTTATTTTGGAGCAAATGGTTCTATAACTATTAATACGCTTTATGTTGTTCAGTAGAAAAGTGGTAACGCGCAGTCTGTATTTTTGTGTATCATCGTTCGACTTGAAGTTCAATGCCAAGAACTCATTTCTCGTGGCACAAAAACTCCGCTGCTGTTCGTTCCTAACACCTCAGCTGTTCAAGTTTCATGCAGAAGGTAAGCACGAAAGAATCTATTTTATTGTAACGGTTGTCACAACCAGTAGAATATATCATTGACGCGAAGATATGGACAAGATAACTGCTGTATTTTTTTTACATTTTATATTTATTTTAATGTATTATTCTTTTTAAACTTTTTCGCTATTTTAATATAACTTTATCGCGATATATTTACTTTTAGTTACCATAAGTTGGTATTCTACACTTGTATACTTTTCCCTTGTGTAACTAATATTTTCGAATACGTTGTTTTCGAATGAGCTACTATTTTTTTATCCTTAAATTATTGATTGGCGTATTTCTTCATCTTTCATCTCGCGTGTTTTAAATATTAAGTAACGACTAGTAGGGAAGTTATTTTAAAGTTAATTAAAATCTTTTTCAGTGCTTTCTTTAACGCGTAATGGCATATACACATTATATTTCAAAAACTCTTATGTTTATTTACGTTCCTCCATTCCTCTTAGAATTAAATACTTGATTTAGCAATATTCTGTGAGTCTTGTAAGGAACAAGAAAAGCGAATTCCATGAAACCTTCTGAGCAATAATTTACATCACAGTAGAAATGCTGTTCTGAAACTCGCATGTTTATAAAATAAACAAAAATGGAGCGCCTTCTTCTTTGATGAATGTTGTGATCATTTCAGTATTATCTTCGTACCGGGTTTGGGCAATCAGCATTGAATATCAAAGCATTAGTCCAGAGGTTAGAGCAAACGACGATTACTTTTACGACTGTGCAAATATGTTTATCTACTTGTAGAGTTATACAGTTAGGAAGTACAGTTATAATTTTAGTTTACAAAAAGTTACTTCAAAGAAATTTTTCTAGCAGTAAGGTTATAAAGTTACTGTAACTTTTCGATTAGTCCATGACGGACGACGAATTCTAGAAATATGGTATGCTATGTCTGGAATATGAAAATTATAATTTGTGGTGTGAATTACAATATTTGATGTATTAGCTTCAGTGATTTAGACAGAAAAAAATTTAACTACCTTTCGAGATTGGAGCAAATGGACTAGTAATGAACGAGAAGAATATTAACAAAAAGTATTTAAATATTATCTTCGACTACGTAATATTTTGCCGCATTACGACTGTAAATAGCTGTAAAATAGAGCGCATACATGAAATGAAGATATTATCTAAGAGGAGTAAAATTCACGTATAAAATTTGATGTTTTTGAGTTTCTTTTATGCATTTCACACTTGTAACAACTTATAAAAACGCATGTTGTATCCATATTTTCATTTTTTTTAACATTTCAGGAAGGATGAAAGTATGTAGAATTTCTGCGACATATCCCTGGAAAATGTTAATACTGAAAGAAAACTTAATGATCATGTAAACAAGTAAACTCTCCTTCCAAAAATCCAACAATTTATAGCACTATCTTCATAAATAACTGTTTGTCATACATTACATTGTCGTTACTAATTATTATGATTTATAATTTATAGCATATCACGTAATTAAATGTAAGCAAAGAAGATATTTAGAGGTTTGTGTGATTTAACAAACATTTCTTAGCAGTTTGTGTGATTTAACAAACATCCTTAACAGGTTTCGAAATATTTATTACAGGATATTTTGGGTTGAGAAATTATTTTCTTCCGTGAAAGTTTCCTATTTGTTAAAGTTACTGCAAACATCTAGAATCCTATACATTGAGAAACATATTTCAAACTTCATTGAAACGTATGAAGAGTACGTTCTGACTGTTCATACTTTGATTCAAATTAAATTAAAACGGATCATTGAACATCGTATTCAATGAAACAATATTGCTGTAGTTTAAAGCATAAGAGTAAAATTTAATAGCTTTCATTTTCATTCACAAGATAAATGTTCCAACAAACCATATTCATTACGGGATCTTTCCTCGTTTTACTTGATACGTGTTGCATGCGGAACTCGGATGAATAGCTGTTTGAGAATAGTGGAATCATAGCTCTCTCTCTCTATTTCACACAATATTATATGAACGTGAATATTGCGTGTATTGTCCATATTGTGCAAGGGTTGTATCTTTGTTGGTGTGTGACTTTGTGTTCAAAATTATTTTATCGTTTTTTATGTCTGAAAGTAAGCACTCACCCAAATTTTGATCTTTTAAGATGCGATCTGCGATTTTTCAATACCAACCTCCCTTTTTATCACTTTTAAAGAAGCAAATCTCAATAGTTCTTTCATTGCTTCTTAAACGGGATTTTTGTACAAATATTTCCAAATACATTAATATTATCGGAAATTTAAGTATTAAAGGTAATTTAATAATTATTTAGTTCTTACACCCTTCTTTTAGTTTATGATAGCCATAACGCCTCCTAGCCTTTGGGTTCACGACTGGATGATACCACTGGACATTTTACGTAAGGTTGTGTTCCTTCCTTTCCTCCACAGTAGTGTGTCAAACGTCAGTCCCAAAATCAACTATTCGCAGACAATTCACATTGAATGTCAAAATTTTTGGGAGAAAGTATCCCTAACTAGAAGTACACAGGCATAATAATAGCTGCTAAGTCGCATTAGATGTATTTTAAAATAATTGTAGATAATGCAAAAAAATTCTGAGTATTTTCTGCAGAAAACGTGTACAGCCCTGCGATTGGGTAAGTTGCAACGTCAATTTACTTCCTGTAACTAGACGTATATATTTATCTTAATGTTTTCTTGACACTGTTTGTGTTCTTATCGTCAGAGGTATTATTTATTATATTCATATACTATAATTATTCATATTTAGAAATTGTTGTAAAGCAGCTAATGTTGTTTTCTTTTGTAAATGTTCATTTATTTAAGTAGTCTAATGTTAAAAGAAAGAATAAAATTTATTTGTGTAATTGTACTGAATTTACTTTGTCTTAAGTTTTTATTACCATTTTTGTTCTATACGCTCTTGGAGGCTTACATTAAGGTAGGTTGGTTTTTTTTGGTGGGGGATAGAATCTAATGCGTATTTAAACTGAAGAATTCGATATACATGGTTACCTCGACGAATCTTTTTTTTTTCATAGCACACACATTCAAAGGGTTGTTACTTCGGAAAAAGTAAGTTCTGACTTAAATGTTACTATCAGATTAATTATACAACTTTGTTGCGTAAACTAACAATTTATTCTTTAATCAGAAATATGTCTATGATTTAAGGCGACAGACAGAAGTGACTGAGGTTGGAAAGAGTATAGTAGAGAAGTCAACGGTTCAAGGACATATCACGCAAGTCTGTGGAACACTGAATTTGTTTACCATCACCTTTCTTTGAGAATTGTACAAACCTTCTCTATGAGCAGTTACGTTTGACATTTTAACAATTATTAAAAGTTACTTCCAATGCGTGTTAGCAGCTAATATTTCTCACTTGTCCTTATTGTTAAGGACAGTTTCTACTAAAAAAATATCAGAGCAGGTTTTGACTCCTGACAATTTCCTTGTAAGTGGCATTTTGTATAGTACGTAGACTGAATGAGACCACAATGTACTCAGAATAATCTCTCAGGGGTCTACTAGTGATCAGAGGAGTACGCAGAGGGGTGCTCCGAGAGCTCAAGCCTCAAAAAAGAAGTAAAATATTAAAATAGGTGGTTTAATGATAAAGTTCAACTATTTTCTGGTATTGCTCCTTAGTTACGCTCTATATGATTTAAAATTGTAAGCTACATGGATTGCTGAGCATGAGGCTCCGCCACCCTACCCCAACCAAAGTTTATTCGGTGGATGAAAGCCCCCTCCAAGATTTTTTTCTGCGTACGCCACTGTTAGTGATATACGCCTACCACTATACTTCAATTGTCAAACCATTTTGTAAGAGGAAACAGAATTTACTCCTGCAAGTTTACTACATTCATTACGTCGTTTCTCTCCACTCTCATAAACGTGCGAATAATGAGAGAAGAGAAAAATAATTTTGCAGAGGCCGTAGACAGAGTAAATGCATACCTTATTTTATATAATGTACGTGTTTTTGTATTCTTATTATAAAAAAACAACCAAATCTGTGGTCTCAAATACGACTCTTTTTAGATAATATATTTGATTTTAATTAATTGTTATTTATATTATTTTTAATAATTTTCATGAACTAGACTTTAATATTTGATAAAAAGTTCGCTCTTAGAAATACAATGAAAAGATATAAAGAATGTCATAAGAATGTCTAAAATACAGGTAGGTTCCTAGTAGGTAAATATTAAGTGCTAATTTTGTTCACCTTTTTAAAAATAGTTTGTACGCGGAAGGTTGTGGTAAGCGCTAGATTGCCATAAACACCTTGATCTTCGTGAATCTTATACGAATGGTGTCTTTTAGATTTCTTTCTGAATAATGAGTTATTTCCCGTCTTTTCAATGTCAATTAAAAAGAAGTATCCAATGATTCTAACAAATTTGCAATCCATTACGTGAATAATGTACAAGGTATTTACACTTCAGAACAATGTGGAGAAAATCTGAATTAGATTTTTGTAGATTTTTACCCCGAAGAATTACGCAAGTCGAAAAAAATGCTTTAGAGTAACTATTTGACATATTTTTCGCGTGATTTAAACAACTTTGTGATATAGAAATACCCTGAATTCGTCTAATGAAGGTAATACGACTTTTGAGACTGGAGGATTGGCATGAATAAACATGTTAAACTCTAACGTGAATGAATTAATATGTCTATTATTTTTTGCTCTTAATTTAGTTGGTATGTTAAATTTTTTAATATGACAAATAATGTATAACATGCGATTTCCCGAATCACCAATATCAGACTTTCCTTGAAATCAATGATGAGAATAAATGTGAATCAATTATGTCCAGCGTGAATAGTAGATCAATCGAGAATAAAAATAATCCCATCTTATTTCAAAACGGTAACTTTTTGTTGGTCACTTTTCTTTGCTATCTTACTTAATTTTCGCATATGAGATATAATTACAAAGATTATATTCTGAACAGGACTGGGTCGTGCTTACCTTTTCTACCTATAATAGTTCAAATTGATTTGGGTTTTTGCCTTGCAGATGTTTTTATCAATGGTAGAAAAGAAAACACTGTAATAAACGACAACAAAGAGTTTGTCTCTAAACTGTAGCTATTTTAAAAATATAGTTATTCTAAAAAAACCTTTCTTTTTCATCAACACTGAAGACGAAATCAAACTTGAAGTTATTTCTTCGTTTTGACTTCTTTCAGTTTAGTTCAGTGTGTCGTTAGGAGTACATGTGTGCAAAATTATGTCTTCTGGCGATTTTTAAACCTGTAGACATTAGTGTTTCAAATTATATCATCAAAATGAGTTCTAATAAGAGAAATTTACATTTGAAATTATTTAATGCATTCAAACAGTTTTATCCCGATAAAAAACCCGCGGATACCCAAAAGGCAGTAAATACCATTTGGAATAACTTTTGTCGACACAAAACACAAAAGCTCCAACGACGTTCACACCTCCAGCACTCAGTAGATGTCTTCTAAATAATGCATCAACAAGAGTAAGAAGAAGATCAATAAAAAACACAGCTTATTGTTTGAAGAAGAAGAATGAATCTGATTGGTGCTCTAAAAAATACAGTTTCATTGTCAAGAAACGTTTTAACGGTATCTTCAATAATGAGTTGGATTTAATAAGTAAATTCACACCATTCAATAATGCGAATTGTTATAAGTTGTTTCAATATGGAAAAATGACCAAAAAACGAATTTATTAAAATACAATACGTATTTCAGTGGCTTCCTGGTTCTCGTGAAAGACAGCCGAGATTGACGATGATCGTCATTTGCCCTTATGTCGAGATAGCCCGGTGATTTGCGCGGTCTGTTGATATAAATTTGAACTATCTCCATCAACTGTTTACGAGGGACAGCAATTCTTAGGTTCGAGTTAGTCCGGACATTGGCTCACCCTGATGGTATAATTTGGAACTATCTCATTGCGACGGAGGACGAGACGCGTCATCGCCTTGCGATTTTCCAACGCATACTGATTAATATAATATATCTTTTTAGCGGCAATCTCAATTTAGCAGAACTGCGGAGGCTCTTAGTGCCTCTGAAACCAGGCTCCCCATTCGCCGACCCCACTAGAATTGGGAATAATAAGGCTAGGTAGTTATATTATTATATTTGGTAAAGAATACAATTAAATTACTCTCGTGGAAGAGAGCCATTTAGAGTTAAAATAAAACAGGAATATGATTCCGCGTACTGGTTTTGGAGAGGAATAAGATGGGTTCGTCACCGCCTTGACGAATGACAAGCGTACTGTCATCATAGCAATCCCCCATTGTTGTCTATCGACCATCTGAGGAAACCTTGCGGTGACAAAACATGGTCTGGTACTGCTCCTCGACCTCAGTCCCATTTCAATTGAATCCTAATTATTCTAAACATTCATCAAAAATATATCCAATTACAGTATTAAAAGAAAAATATAAATCCTGTCTCTGATTGTTCATTATGAAGACTATACTTGGTTTTGGAATATTTTTTAGAACTGCAAAATTAATTTAGATGGCATTTATTGACTCTTAAGTGTACAATTACACCTACAATTCGTGCAATCCATAATACGTGATATCATAAAAAATCATTGCTATGACGTTAATACATAGCATGCTTTTTGAGAAATTATGTTATTTGGATAGAAGAATTCTAACGATGCACGTGAATTTCTCTTTCTTCTCAACTTACCTTCACAGCTGCGAGGAAACTAATTAACTAAAGAAGATTAGTTTCCCAAAGTAATCAAGGAAATTAAAGTCTTATTTTTGCTTGTTTTTAACTGATGAGTGTGGTTTCGTCGGTGGCTCGAAGGCTCATTCTTGTAATTAGTCTTATCGCATAAAAATTAGAGAGAAAGCCGCGATAGGGTGTACATAAAGTTAAAAGAAACCTGACATCATTTAACTCCAAATAAGGATATCAAAGAAAGGAGGAGTGTTTGTATTATTTGGTAATATGAGCAGGCTATTTAATAATTTCTACATTTAATAATATTACTATTAATTCTTGGAAAAATAATTAAAGGTGTAAAATATATTTATAGTTTTATATCTTCGGATTTTAATTTTTTGTTATTAGCTTCTGCACTTTTTCTAATATATTGTTCGGAACCGTTGGATATGTAGCCATAGTAATCTAATAACCGGTAGTTTGGAGATGAAAAGTTCTGAAGTGAAAATATTTTCGTATCCGTATTTTATGGGGTTCAGAACAAGAATCTGCGTTTAACCAACAAAAATATTCACTATACAATTGTACTGTAGAATTTTTAATATACATTTGAAAAACTGTTTCAAATGTATGTTAAAAACTGTTTCAAAAGTCGAAAAAAAAATCGAGTTTTGTTCTACTTTTTTTGACATTGTTTTTAACGACCTCCAAAACAATAATCAAAATATTTGTCTTAGATTAAAATTGGGGTCAACACAACATGAGTAATATCAGATACATAAAGTACAGAAACTGTATTTTTGTTGACCCATAGGTCTCACACAAAAGTGAGACGAATTCATTTTGTAGAAAAATTTTTTCTACTTTACTAATTAAATTTTGTTTTCTAAACATTCAAAAAATAGTTATATTAACAAATCTACATTAAATTCAGTTATTCTTGTAAAACAGGTGTACTTCAGTTTGATGTTTTGCTTGTAAACCTAAAATTTGTATTAAGCAACGCCGAAAACGTCAAGGTATAAAACAATCCTCATTTGGAACTTTCTACGTAAATTTCTAAGTGACTGCTCTGAAATAATCATTTCTCGATTTTTCTTGTAACTAATAGCTTGAAATGGTGGCATTAACTGACCAGCTGCATTTAGTTTCACATTTACAGGTGTTGTTTACGTTATTTCCAACTAGCGTGTGAAATAAGTTTTAAGTCCTCTTGAGATTTTTATTAAATAATTAAACGCCCATTCTTTTAGAGGAAATAAGAGTTTAATGCTTAAGGCAAAAACTATGTTGCTAGTTCGTATAAGTTTGGAAGCTTAAAGACTATTAAAAATGTTGAAATATTGGTTCCGTTCATAAAATGTTTATTGGTGTAAAAATAATTAATATTTTAGACGAACTTGAACATTTTAAAGAAATGTTTGTAATGATAGGAAAGAAAACAAAGAGAAACAAGTTTTGATACACGTGACCATTGTCAGACTAGAACCCAAAATAATATTTTATAGCGTTTTGCATAATCCGGATATTAGATAAAGAATGAGAATTAATAAGAAATTATTTTTTGACTGCTAACAATGCCTTAACTCAGCACGAAATAAACGTGAATGAGGGAGATGTGTGTCTGTGTTTCTTAGACATCCTGTAGATGATACGATGGAGGGGTAGAGAAACTCCGGAAAGGCGTGTGCGACCACTTTGGGAGCTGCGCGTGCTTCTAATTAACAGCGCTCTGGCTGAAGGGTGACGCAATATCTTAAGAGACAGGGAATCACTCGTGAGTGTTAAAGAAAAATACTTAGCGAACCCTTGGAAAAAAAGCTATGTATTGAATTTATGCTAAAAAGGTTATTTCTCGTGATATTCATAAAAATATGTTTTCTTTTTCATACAAATTAATACTTAAAGTGACCATAATTATATTTCTTATCTTCAATTTTTTATTGCACGTAAACACTCAAAGTAGTTGTACTATATGTGTAACAAAAGTGGGATAGTATTTGCCTGGAAAATAATAAAATTATTTATTGACAGAAGGGGCTCGGAAACCTAAAAAACTATTTAAATAAATGTTTGTTGTATTTTACCTGATTTTAGTCAAAGAAGGAAAGAATGTGTTCGCTCTAAGTCTAGAGCAATATCATTTAAATAAACCATGATATAATCATGATGCTATAATCCATGGGAAAGTGTTATTTGTGTTAGTTGTTCGGGTCAGTCTACATCGTGCTGCTATTTAGCATAGTAGAGCCTAAATCAGATGATATACTATTAAACTTTACCACCAGGATCGTCTGTACGTTTGTATGGTAGAAATAACCTATCGTTTAAGAGTGAAAAAATATTGAGAATGTTTTGTATGAAAATATTTTTTAGTTCTATTTTAGGATGAATGATGTATCTATCTGTTGTTTTTATTCCATCCAGAGTAAAACAGGTAAATAAATAATGAAAAACTTACGACCTTTTATGGACTAGTAATATATTGTAAAAAGAGCTCAGAACGTTTCGATTTCGTTTTAAGTCGTCGTCAGTGACTTAATTGCAGTAGTAACAAATAAATAGTTTATTTTATTCTATTTTTTGCCACTAAGTATAAGAATAGGAGAAAATAAATCTTTTAGTACATATTCAGGTTCTTGTAATTAATCAAGTGCTGATGTTATACCTAAGATCGCAAGATGTTGTTGTTCGTTGGGTGTGTTTGAAATTACCCGCAGTAAATTCAATGTATGACAATACAAGCAAGTATAGAATGTTTTCTTGTTTGTGTGACATATCAAGTGAAAACATTAAGAAGGCAAGGAAATACTATTTAACAATGAAGATCAAGAAAATAAGCTAATTACTTTAAGCGGAGTGTCCTTTATAGAGAAACTGTCGGATGAACTAGAAGTAACCAAAGATGCCATATCCCGATTGAATAGTATATTATTCGAAAACTACATTATTCCAGACAAATTGCAGAAAACGTACATTAAGACCACGGAGATAAGAGAAAGAACACACCAGCAAACTAACGTTCCCCTACGATTTTAATTGTGTTAATGATTTCTGTTAACGAATAGCAGTAAGGGATTCACGAAGTTCATTCCATGCCTTGCGACCACGCGTTGCATCGACCTCCGCGGAATAAAACTAACGAGTTTGTGGTAGTAATAAAGAAAATTCCAGAAGATAAAGTAATATATCTCATCTTTGGTTATATACAGAACAAGTATATTTTGTAAAAATGTGTAACCTACGATTTATTCTTTGTTAGTAAATGTTTCACAAATAGTAAACATAGCGCACTACCTCCACGTTCATCACAAAGAAAGTCAGAGGTTTACTCACTCTAAAAGTTCGTTTACGTCCTGTTATGATAGCTTATTGGCCAACTCTCCCTGAGCACACTACGCTTTGCTTCTGTACCTGTTCACTTTGACGTCCCTGATTTAGAGCCACAGATGTTCTCATGTTCCCAAAAAAGTACGTCAAACAGTTCGGGAGAGCAATGAAGCATATGTGGGGTAGTTTAAACCTCAATTTTGCTGGGTCTAATGTCCATCTATTAAGTTTGTTTTTTTAAATTAGGTATTGTATGATATGATACATTTTGACGTAAATACATTGTACCGATCAACTAACCTGAGCAAAGAAATAATACTGATTTCAATAAAATAAAATAAATATTCATATAACATTCCTGAAACTGGACACGTATTCATGGAAATTTAGAGGAAGGATATTGGAAATGATTTTGCAACCCTTGTGATTTTGAACACGCGGAATACGACATATTGATTGGAAATATCAAAATACATATGTTAAAAAATTTATTACCATAGAAATACGATTACGTAAACATTGAAACGAAATGTTTCAATGTTTTTTTAAAAACTATTTATACGTATTGTACCTATAGCTACACCAATCGTGATGTAAACTTGTTGCTACTTCATATGGAAGGATTTGGCTTAGAAAATCGTCGACGTGCCCGTTATCAAAACGTAAAAGCGAATTTGGCAATCTACAACACGCTCATTACTCACCTTTTCAAACTCTACGTCCAGTTTAACGCATTTCTTTTAAATATATTTTGTCACTTGTCGCTTGCCAAGAATAGACTATTGTTTGTACTATTAACGTCCGTTTTTTTAATGCAGTAAAGTTAATTAAATAAATAATTTTAAAACTGTAGACTATTTGAAACTTAATACACTTACATTATCTTTACAGAATAACTGAGAAAGACTAGTACGAGCGCCATGCTATTCTAAAAGTATTGACCATTTATAGTCCCACCTTTAATGTTTCACGGAAGGGAAATTGTTCACAGTTTAGATATATGCGTCACGAGGTTATGGACAGTGTCTATTGTCCATTTATTAATAATATAATAAATTATTATTATTATTTGAGTCAAACCAATGAATACTGACAAAACAATTACTGCACATAGACCTGATATTATTTTGAAGAATAAGGAGAGTATCCTCTAATTGATGTTTCTGTTCCCTGCAACTTGAATGTTGTGAGCAACCAGGCAACGAAGAAGTTGTTAAAATCGGTTATTGAATGTCAAATAATGCGGGGAATGAAAAAACTTTTTTTTTTCAGTACTATTATTGGAGCAACAGGAACAATGAGCAGAAGCTAACCTTGTGTAAGCAACTTATCTGAGATCCAAAGTATAGAAATACTGGGGATGGCTTATGTATGCACCTAAAAATTTCGTTCAAATATAAGAACATACTTAATGTTTACATGAATGCAATATGATTCTAGACATACATACAATAATAAAGCACAATATAAAACTTAATTCATTCAATGCATTTATATAAACATAAATAACAATAGTTGAAGAATAAATTTGCTGTACAGTTTGAAGGGTAAATTCCTCGTTATATGTTTATGGTGATTCATCCTACAAATATACTGAACTTTTGCCGCACGAAAGAATTTTTATTTTTTGGTACAAATGAAGTGAAAATAACCAATAATTCTAACTTTCCAAGCTTTAATTCATTCAATGTTGTGAGACTTCTCTTTACATGTACTGTTCCGTCTGTTGTGAGACTTCTCTTTACAAGAAGTGAGAACAAGAGTAATATTTCATGAAAGACAAAGAAAAAAAAGAACAGAGAATAAAAATACTAGGTCTAGAAATTGCAAATGAATAAGTTTTTTCAAAAAATTTTCAACCACCTATTTTTTATTACGATTTAAATTCTATTAAAATGCGTTAATATATACATAAGGAATATTTTAAATAGTATTACTTTTTGATAATAGAATTACCCGTCTTTTCGCCGATTCTTTTTCCTCATAATGTCTTATTTCCATAATCTCTTTCCCTTATTGTCCCCTCGTTAACACATGGCGCATTATTGCGGTCAAGGCCATAGGAACATCTGCGATAGCGTCGCTGTAATAAAACCTCATAGTTTGAAGAGGGTTTATGGAAGACTCACGGGTGTTCATTGGGTGCCAAGTTCACCGCGGTCTGTGTTGTGGGTCAGATGGCTCTGATTACAGCATATGATCACCCGTGACAATTAGCTTTCCAATTAGTAGAGGTTCAGTCACGGCGTGTCACATCTCAGGTTTCGTTGGCCGTGAAAGCTGTCTGAAATGGACGGGACTTTTCCTTTCTGAAAAGCGACCAACTTAAGCGACGAAGGACGCAGGGCTATAACTACATTTATTATCAGGGGGCAAGCGTGGCCATTGGCTCCCCCCACCACCACCCCCGGAAGGTACAGATTTGTCAGTGGAGTACCATTTATAATAAGTTAAAAATCAAATACTTTACTCTATATACACGTAATTATGTACGCACAAAACACATCTTGTTGCACATGATCCCTTCGGTAATACTATATCAAGTATACATGCATAGAAACATTCTTTTTGGCGAATTGTCACCTAACTTCTCGATTATAATGAAGTTTTGAATGTTCCCGATCACAAGACGGCATATTTCGTTAATGACCACTTGTACATAATAACTTTCTTTTATAAGTGGTTGAAGAGAGTGATATGTTTATAAAAGAAAAACAATTTTTTTTGCGTCATCTTTCACCGTTCCCTATAGTTTGGAGCCTGCATCACCCGACCTGAAGCACGTGCTCCTACTCCTGTACTTTCATAAGCTAAAGACACATTTAGCGGGAGCGGAGCGGAGATCTCTGCTGCTTCCTGCGCGACCTTGTCCCCTGCTGAAGGTCACAAGTGTTAATAGATGGGTATATTGAGAGAAGCGTGGAAGACGGTCGGTGATTTCTTTCACGGTGTTTCCCTTGAATATCATTACGTTCAATTTTTACGGACTGATTATTAATGATATAAAAGTTCATATTAATCATCCAGCGCATCTAGCGAAACCAACCCCCGTTTCGCTGGGGCTCCCATCGGGTGCCGTACCCAATCCTGCTCCTCACGGGTAACGGATCGGTCTGATGGAGGAAGGGGGGAGATTGTCCCGAAAGGGTCATCGGCCGTTACTCGTGGGGAAACCCAGGCTGCTAGGGAAACCTGGCTAACAACGAGCAGAGACCCTTGGCGGCACATCCCCGCAAGGCCTCGACGAACCCTTCGTAGAGAGTTCAAGCTGAGCACTTGCTCTCTGACAAGGGGGGTGCACTGTGTTCCACCATCTTGAGTGCACTTCTACCAGGACACGTACCCCGCCCAGAAACTAGATACCCTGGGCATATGGAACGGGTGTCTCGGACAGGTGGAAGAGGCAAACGGGTTGCGCCTCGAGCAGTTACCCATCATCAGCTTGGTTCCAGTAAGGCTTCTGGATTCAGACACATGGGAAGAGGGCTTGCCCTCGAGCACAGCTAAGTGTCAAAGGGTAGACCCATAATTGGGTTCACCCGGATTAAGTTAGCAGCCGTTCGATGGACCACTGGACGAACGGACGAGCCCCACCTATCACGTACCCAATCTTGGCACCACACGAGTAACGGATCGGATGCTGGGGATTTCTCGAAGTAGCAGAGAGTAAGTCATGATCTTTGGATGGTCATGATCTTATTCTCGGGTGACACTCAGCACCTTAAACAGAGTAGGCAGGGTAGGGGCATTGAACCTTCAGGTTATTGACATTTAGCCTGACGCCCCTTATTTAGGTTAGTCTCTGCCGGGTAGTGGTTTTCCCATCCATGGTACGGGAAGGACGATTCGAATTCCATTAAGTTGGCATTCACTTCCGATCGGTGAGCAGGATCGCTGCTCGGCTACTGCCAGTGCATATAGCAGGAGGGATACGACAGCTAGTCGTATCCCCGTGCGCATACTGGAAGGTTACCTGTAGTCCAACCTCCCAGTCCTGCTCGGGCGCGCAGGGTGGCCGTTGAGTTGGTAGCCTCCGACACTGGACAGACTTAAAGGGTGCTCTCGGGCTCATACACTGGTCCCGAGATGCCACGGTAGACTCAATGGAATGTCCTTCAAAACATAAATTGGTACAATATCTAAAAGGTACGATTGTATGTACAAAGTAGTGCGACCACAGTCTGGTAATTTGTTCCTATTAATCAACTAGGGGCCGGGCTCGTGTTAAACACAAAAAATAAGTATGAACAATTAATCATTGCAACACTGAGTTATAATATCACTGAGTATTTGTTCTACTGCTTCCTCACTTCTTGATAAAAACCTTTTGCGTCCTTTTTAGTAGAGTTCGTTTTACTGAAGCTTTCTTATTTTCATGTTTTACTATTTTTGACTTCTTTGTGTATTCTTCTGTTTGTATTTTAGTCTTTTAAGATATTCGTAATGTAATTGTCAAAAATTTTGGCGTGGTATTAGTTAAAAAGAGAGAGATGCGCATTTTCACAATTACATTTTAAAGCTTTACATTTCAATTATTTGTAATATTTGTTCCTCAATTTGAGTTCTATGTCGTACTAGTTTTGTGAAGTCATTGTGAATCTTTGTGTCATATTCTGTTTGCATTGTGTTGTGTTTTTGATTGTCCATGTACTTGAAAGGAAAAAAACACGACTTCCTAAAAATGTAAAAAAATGTATTCAAAATATTGGATAATTTTGTCTGTACTGCTCGCTTTAATTATCAAAATTATATGATATTATCAATTTTTGAACATAGATGAAAGATTTTCTTACAGTTGGCCTTATTTAAAGTGTAAATTAAAATATTGTATAACTACTTAAAATTAACTGTTTTAACAAAAAATACAGTTAATCATGTTCAGTATTTTAGAAGGTAGTTATTTATCAATAAGTATTTTAGAAGGTAGTTATTTATCAATATATATGATAAATAAATAAAATACAACTTACGACCTTTTTGCGGACGATTACAATACACATTGTTCTTATTAAAAAGCGCAACGTAATGATTCGTGGTTTGAGTCGTTTGGTGGTAACACATTGTAACAATAAACATGAATGTAGCAACATATTTTAGTAAGCACAATATATATCGTAATCGTCCGTTAAAAGGTTCTACGTTGATATTTATTTCTTATGTAAGTATATTTCACTATTTCTGATATATTGGCATCTGTGTATAGTAGGTATATTTCAATTATTTAAGAAAAGACAAAAATAGTCACCGTTGTGTTCATTGCACAGTAGGTAATAAATATTACTTTAAACATTTGCATAACGTGTTTTAACTATGTTTTACAATAAAAGCGTTGTGTAGTTAGCGGGCAGTTGCATGGATGCTCTGTTCAAGACCTGCGCGAAGCATGTCTGTTTTCGTCCTGAAGTGACCTTGTTCCTTCCACCCCTACTCAAGTTCCCCTATTCCTGTCCGCTGACGCCTTCTCCGCTAGGTGTGTCTTTGCACAAGCGGAGCGGAGAAAACGCAAGTGTGTCTTTAGCCTTACCCTTCCCTGAAAGGACGTTTGGTTACTAAAATGTGTCTTTGTAATTGTTTTGTTGGGAGTAAATTGTTCTTTACACTTTATTGTAATGATTAAAAATGAAATTAACATGTGTAGTCTCGCCAACCATATGTTTATTGTTACAGCCGACTTTTGACCGCAAGCGGTCATCTTTCCCAACAAATAGCAAATATTTCACGACAAATAGCAAACATTATTCACAAAAACACAAATCTCACCGTTACCTTTTATACAAATAATTCATTGAGAAAGCAACTGTGTAAAATCAAAGATCCACCCCTACTACTGAGATCAGCGGCGTTTACATGCTACAATGCGGAGACTGTGACGCGTTGTATGTCGACCAGACAGGAATAAAATTCAACACATGCATAAGAACACATAAATTCAGGGACACATAACAATAACATCTCTCACTTCCTCACATTTAATAAACAGGACACTCATTTGACTCCAAAAGCAACACATCAATACTTGAAATAGAAAATAAATTTTATCACAGATCCAAATTAGAACAATTACACATTCAAAAACAGATCAATAATAACAATTTAATTCTTAACAAACATACAAATTTTCAAATTTCGCCGTTGCTACGTCTTGCTCTCCATCACTGTTTCTAGAATTCTTCCTCCACTACCCCCTTACCCACAGCCGTCGGAGGTAGTTTGCGTACTTAAGAGACTATCGTCAACCGCCGGGCGCATTTGCCACTTTTCCTTGTCCGGAGGAAGGTTATTACGTGCAATTTACTCGCCTTGTGTCATTTCTGTCATAATGTTATTTGTGTTTATTTTCTGTTTATTTCTGTGTATTTTGTATCTATTTGTATGTATTAATTTTAATTTTAGAATACTGAAGATGACCGCTATGCGGTCGAAAGTTGGCTCTAACAATAAACATATGGTTGGCGAGACTACACAAGTTAATTTAATTTTTAATTACGCCAACAATCAATCACCTACTCCGTCAATATTTATTATAATGAATGAGCAGTAGCTTTAACGTATCGCATTTGATGATTCAGAAACAATTACTTTCCCCAGGAACATTGAAATGATCCTTGTTTTGTGTTTATTTATTTTCTTCGTCTTAACAATCTCCGGAAATTTCTTTAAAATATTTTTGTAGGATTTAATTAACTAGTTATTTCTTTGATATGGAAAAATATATTAAAATGTTCCTTGAATATTTAAAGAAGATTAAAATCTAACTGTAGGATGGATGGAGGTAGGATGTTTTCTACCGAACTTCATTACACACATGTACACGAATGTTTTTTGCAATTATAATTATATAATTTTTATTTAAAGTTCAATAATTCTGATCGTAATAAGAATATTTGAGATCTTAAATGCAATTCATTGAATATAAAGAAATAAAAGATGTTCATTGTGAACAAAAAATCGAAAATATCAGTACATTAATTGAAACCTGCTCATAATATAAAAGAAAAATGCAAGTAAAGCAGGGTAGTTGAGTGGAAATTAATTACAACAGCAGACAAATTTAGCCTGGAGGGGAAAAGCAAATTAATCGCGACAATAAAAATGATGGTTATGTTTAGTAGTACAAGTTTTTATATTTGAATGACTTGTTAGAAGATTGTAGTACATTTTACTTATCTATTTGTATGAGGTAAATAAAATATATGAAAATGAGAAATACAGTGTATCATGTCAATGATAAATTAACTTCGTGTTATGGACACTTATATTCTATCACAGAAACACTCCTGATTAGTAGAGAGACGTTTTGCGACTTTAAATCTTTTCACAATTACAATTAAAAACTAATTTGAAACAAAATAGTATTTTTATCTTTAAACTTTACAAATCATAACTTGTTTTTCATCGTATAAGATACCACGTTTCTACTCAAAAAATGACGTTTCATCAACACACGTTTCACCTTTAACATCGTTAGGAACAGTTCTTTCGCGAAAACTGCCATGAGGGAGGCTTTCATAAACCTTCAGGAGTATCGCATTTAAACTTAGCCACGGAGATTTTTTCTCCTCACTGAAGGAAACTATATCTGTCAACTAAATATGCTTTACGCTGATGATGCTGTTACTCCCCTAGTGAAGGAGTCGTTAGCTACTACCGAGGGGGAAGAAAACCTTATGAGTGTTGACTCCACCCTTGGTTTACTCTGCATCTAGTTAAGGTACCACAAGTATACGAAGGCAACTAAAGATAGCAGGGTGGAGAAAGATTTAAAGGCTTCATAAGCGTGTGGCATATTGAAATATATTTCGTAGGTAGATAATGACTTAACTGATTTCGTAGTTAATTTTATTATGCAAAGAATATGCTACAAATGGTACCGTGACATTACCGGCACAAAAAGCCTATCGGTTGCTTATTTCTTTGCGGACTTAATGAGCAGTCAATTATTAGCTCCATTCATATCATGTGTACATAAATTCACGTGAATATCCATTACGCCCATATTATCGTATCGGAACCAAGAAACGAGATCAGCACGTGCTAGTTAGTTCATCCACATGGTTCCAGGTGCAATTGCCATCTTTCGATATATACTCTCACAAAAATATTCGATCCCCCACGTAAAGTCAATGTTTGAGATTTTCTCTGTTAAATTATCAATAGAAATGAAATCAAGGAAGATATAAACAAAGCATATTCAAATCTTTGAACATCTATGAATACTAAATGGAAGAAAAATTAAACAAGGGACTCACTTATAGGAAATAAATACAGTTACATTTTAACACAAGTAACTCACAAAATTAAATGTTACTTACAATTTTGATATTCCTTTACAAAAAGGAAAGATCTTAAAGTCGGGTTCTCCCCTTCTTGTAAATGACGTCGCGTAAACGTTTCTGCATGTTTGCTGTAACTTTATGATATGGAATCGAGGGATGGCACAAAGAGGACGAGATACGACGGTTGAGCAACGTCTGCTGGTAATCTTCCATCGTGTAAAGGGTTCCTCATACAGGAGGATTGCTGAATTGCTGTAGATATCGCGTAGAACGGTTGGTGATATCCTGCGAAAACATGAGGACGAAGGCCGCATGGAAACTGTGCCCCAAAAGCGGTCCGTCGCGGAAACTGACCGAAGGAGAGAGACGCATTGTCGTCCGGAAAGAGTAAAAGAATCCAAGATAGCAGCTGAATTACGTCAGGAGTGTGGGACAGATATGCATCACAAGAATGTCCGGAGGGTGCTGAAAAGCCAAGGGTACAACTGAAGGGTAAGAAAAGTCAGGGCAGTCAAGAAAACCTCAACTAACAAGACGAATGGGAAGGAAAGGTTAAACTTTGCTTAAACGCACATCATTAAAGCACCCAAGTAGTGGAATAATGTGATTTTCGCAGGTGAAAGTAAGTCCTGTGAGCAAACAAAGAGGACAGAGTTCTTGTGTGGCGCAAGCATAGTTCACGGACCGCTGTAAAATATGGAGAAGGAAGTGTCATGGTTTGAGAGTGTTTATCTTCTGCGTAGGGGGAATTGCAGTTTACGGAGGACACAATTACAAAAGAGAGTTACCTGACAATTTTGAAGAAGAAACTTCATCAGAATGCTGAAACGTTGGGCAATAGATAGTCCTTCAAATTTTACAAGATAAAGACTTCGAAACACTAGGTTCATTTAGTGCTGTTGTGGATGTTTTATAATTGCACTAAGTGATTGAAACTCCACCACAATCTCCAAAACTCAATATCATAGAACACTTATGGAATGAACTGGATTCGAGGATAGCGAAAACGCTGATTTCCTCTAAGAAAGAGCTGAAGAGTGGAATAATATAGCCCCATCCTACACACACACAAAAATTACAGAAAACATGAAGAGCCGTTTATGCAAAGTCATTAAAAAGAAGGGTGAATAATCCTGGTATTAAGAACATTTTTGTTGTAAATAAAGGTCAAAATTGTTAATTACCAAATATTTTGGAGATGTTTCTTTTTGTTAAAATGCAAGTATATTTATTTAGTATTCATTATTTGTTTTTTCTTTCACTTAGTGTTCAGAAATGTTCATAGATACAAATGTTTCGTTTTATTCTTCCTTGGTTTCATTTTTATTCATAATTTAAATAAGAAAATCAAAATCATTGATTTTTATGAGAGAAAGTAAATATTTTTGTGAGTGACTGAATAAATGCAATCGTGTTAAAATAATAAATAGTTTTTTATGTCACGGTCCCTTCAATAGAGAAGAAACGTTTTGTCTTTGCGTGGGAATATGCACTTAAGCTACTTTCCTGACAACGAAATATTAAATTAATGTTACTCACTTTGTCACGAGGAATACAGTTCAGGCCGTACGTAGGTCAGGTTGGGTAACCGATCTCTAGCCAATTTTCATTTGTTATGCGTACGCATGTTTCGAATGAAACCTAAGAGAGACAGATTTTCATTTTTTTCTTAAATCTTTATTGGAGACGATGTCAATTAAGTACGAACTCGTTGGGGTACAAACGCAGTTGGTATGAATCACCATCTTCGACATCCTACATAACGTTATGATTGCGTACTTAGTTACATTTGATATCTCAAAACATGCTTATTTCACCAAAGAAAGTTATGCGTTAACTTTCATTATTCTTATTTAAGAAACATTTTTAGATAAAAAATAACATAAATATTTCTCTACCTATAACTCAAGTGAGAGAGACAAACAAATACCTTTCTAAGAGAAGCAAAGTAGACAACCCATTTCGTGTGTGTGGTGAGGATACAGGAACTAGAAAGTATGTTATTTTAGCACAGAATTAACGACGAAGAGAGATGTAGTTGGATAGCAGAAATGAGAAGAAAAGCATAACTATATGCAGGATTGGAAGAAATATGTATAGAAGATGAGAAAAAATATCATATTGTTTAAGATTATGGTGGTCAAATGATATATTTACGACGAGCATACAAGACAGGTACAACAGGAATATGACGAGTATGAAGAAATCTGTAATTTCGTGACGAAAGCAAAGTATGCATGAGACACATACCATGGTCATTGTTTGACCTGATGTACAAGGTTAATAGCGAGAATGTCAAATGAAAAATAAAACAAGTGTCCATAGAGCATTAAATATAAATTTTACGATATGTGTGAGATTCCTTCCATAACTTTCTTAAATTTGTCGTTTGTCCTATTGCAATCGTTCACTCACATGGTAACGTAACCGGTAACAACTGCGAGTCTTCTCACGAGTTGGAATTCCGTGTAAAAGCATGCCAGCTGTTCTGTCAATTGCCAGCGAACCACTAACATACAGAATGATTTTATTAAAGAGATTTCAGGTATTTATTAATATAACGAAGTTCAGTTTTTAATAATACAACTCGTGAGATGGTGCTAATCATATGACGCATTGAAATGATTTCTAAATATTTTATCTTGAGATAACACGTTTTTCGAAACAGTGTGAGTAAAAAAATTATCTTTTGAAATTATAAAAACAACCGTATCAAGAGAGGTCCACAAACAATTAAACATTTGGCGATAATTACAAAAAAAATTATGGTATTATTGAAGCATCAGGTGACCTCACACTGATGTATTACAATATCATGTGTTTTGCCTTACTTCATATTCGGAAATATTTAGATTATCGTGGTGCTGTTACTTTAATGTATTAATTAATGTTCCATAAATTCGTATTTTCTCGGTTTTTATAGTAGGACTGATAAAAATATATAACGCTATTTAAAAAATGTACATCAGTGTCAATGTATCTTAATCTAAAATAGTTACAAATCACTTGAACAATTTAAATTGTTGCATGATATTGCTACCTATCTTTGTGAAAACGACTCCTTGATACCACGACCATTTTAGGAGATACTTGATCTAAGAGCTCGTAATTCATTGTCAATCGACAGCGGTGTAGTGGTAGTCTTCGCTTCCTCGATATCGCTAAGCGTGCAGATTCAACCTCTGCTCGGCCAAACTAGGTGAGGTTTTCAAAAGGGGTTTCCGTCATCTTCGGTTCCGTTCCATGAATTCCGCGACAACCCAACATCTCTCCTTCCCAATACCTTTTCGTAAGTCACGGTTGCGCGGCAGAGCAGATCTCATAAAGATCCTATCCAAAAGACATAAAATAATAAATCGCCCTATTATTATTCAAGTTGGTGCACTCACTTGCATATTATTTGACTTCATCTTTGCCTGATTCCTTCGTCACGAATATTCTTACATTTAGGTCATGTAGTTGACATTCATTCGAATTGTAACACATTGTTCCAAATACTTCAAAAATACTTTGCTGGTCGTCTCGTGAATAAAACGACTACAATCTTTTCATATCTGGGTTATTCTACAGAAATTAAGAAATATATGTCCGAAACGCACTATCCTGTTAGGTTTGGATTTTTTCAATTGTTTTATTTTTTGCTAGCACAGCATATTGACACAAATGAATTAGGTCATTTAACATCATCAAATTAAATGTGCATTACACAGATAATTTATTTACGGCTGTTACCTAACTTCTTTGTCCTTTTATGTCTCACTCCTTTGGCATTTTTTAAATTCATGTCTCTCAACGTAAAGATGATCTTATAGGAGTGGTTGATGTGATGGCAACCTTGTGGGTTCTCGCCAAAACTAAGGAACTATAAGTACAAGTATTCGCATGCGCCATGATGGATCTAACGAAGCTGGCGCCCATGTGGGATTTTTTCATATCCGGAGACCACTTTGAAAAAATATTTTACATTAGTTTTATTGTTAATAAAAGAAGTGTAGTATGTCCTTCTCCTTTTACGAATGTCATTCTGAAATGCATAAATATATAACCCATAACAGGATATAATGTGTTGACATAATTACACATAGTTTAATACAATAATACAGTGTAATAAAATGTGTCTCGTATACTGAATTACATTTATACTCCCTACCAATGAAGTGAATGACTACATGAAGCAGTTATGGGATTACAAAATGAGTCGTAATACCGATTTTCGATGTCTTCATCACC
Source organism: Laupala kohalensis (assembly GCA_002313205.1). NCBI lineage: Eukaryota > Metazoa > Arthropoda > Insecta > Orthoptera > Trigonidiidae > Laupala > Laupala kohalensis. The sequence continues at coordinate 40,722 of NNCF01133744.1, forward strand.
TTCGGAATTCTAATAATATTCACATATTAAAACTATAGTATGTAAAATTCATTTTCTTACTTTCAAACAAAATGTTGTATTACGTACTTTAGTACATAATGCATTGTGTACTCTAATGTCAAACTTCCAGTCTTCTTGGTTAAGTTTTGACACACATTCACGCGTTTATAAAAACCAAACAAAATCAAATCGTAATATTTCCGTATCACGATCAGACTCAGAAACTATTCACAATTTAATTACGATATTCTTTTTCATAAATAAATAGTCAAAAATGATAAATTCTCTAAATTAAAGTAGCGCGACTTCTATGTTTCCAAGCGCCACGTCATATTTTTGACACCATGTTAGATCCAGAATGGTGCATGCAAATACCTGTACTTATACTGTTTTAACCAAAACCCATGTAACCTGCTTTATTGCTCAATAACCTCCGTTGTTCTGTATACACACGTTGGATCTGTTGAAAACGAAAAGTTGGTGTTCCTGGACCTCACTCCTTCAAGTTTTCATCATTCATTTTTCTTATCATAAAATGGCAATACTGAAAGTTTCTTGTCCATTAATGAAGCATATCATTTGATTTACATTTGTTGTCGTCCAGTGTTCTTTCTACTAAGTAATTGGTTTCTCCGTCTACACATACTTATTTGCACGTATTTTTCACGGAGTTCGTTATCTGAGACATTACTATTCCTTTTTTATTTTTATACGTCCTCATAAATAATCGCATTAAAAATCTTTGAACCATGTTCCAACTCAGTATCGCTGATTCCATTCTATAGCCACAGTGTTTTCCATATACATGTCATGAATTATCTATATGTAGAATTTAAAAAAAAGATGAGACCTTCTGAATCGTAGAACGAAGTGTCTGGAACAGGTGAGTCTCAGTTTCTTCCTCACGCGTAGGTTTCAGATCTCGTTCAGAGGCTGAGATGCTAAAAGCGATTTTCTGCTGTTTCAACAATTTATCGCGTCGTAAATCTAATGGCTACTGAAGAGGGTGGCGAAGCGTGAGCATTCTGCCTGTTCCACGTCGTTGATCAGGTAAAAAGAATGATGATCCCAATACACCACACCATCCCAGTTCCTTTACTCTTCTTCAATCACAGCACATATTTATTTTCTTTTAATTCAATATATTCTAAAGAAGTTATTTAAAAAATTAAGTTATTCGTAAAATTAGATAAGTAACCTTACACAAATTACAAATTAAATATGTCTTGTTCCTGACGAATAAACAATTGAAAATTCAAATTAAAAAATATCGCGAAAAAACTGATTTTATAAACTATTATCTCTTTTTCTTATTTCTGATAAATTTTCCATTTGTCGGATTCCATTGACGTTAGGGGAACACAATAGTTCATCAGAGTGGATATCAAACCACATTATCCTCCTCTTCGAAACGAAACCTCTACAGTTGTCTGCATATGAATTGAATATATTTCTTCCGTGTACCTACACGTGGAGAAGATATGTGACTACACGGATGGAAATGGTGTGCGGTTGTGCAAGGCTGTAGTGTGGTGTAGTGAATAAAACCCCTGCGATTAAAGCAGGAGTACCGGGTTCGATTCCTGGCTCGTCACCATTTTCACCTGACTGAAAGTTATTGTATATACTGAATTGTATATACTGAAGTTATGGAAAACGACAGGCATATACTAAAATCGAACAACCGGATGAAAGCCATGAGGAATATTGTTATAAATTACACGTCAACTTCTGAAACTCGCGAAGAAAATGTTTCTTTACTAAACGATGGCAAGATCGTGTCAAATCCTCAGGACATCGCAAGTTTGTTTAATTCTCACTTCTCAGAAGTTGGTAAAATAACGAACTCAATATATCCAAATCAATGTCCTCCAATTATTACCACCCACATACCCAATTCTATGTTCACTTCCGAAACTAACGCCAGTGAAGTCATGGGAATCATCAGCTCCTTAAAAAACAAATTTTCACGAGGCATAGATGATATACCTGAGTTTATTGTTAAATCTTCGTCCCACGCTATATTAAATCCACTCGTAAATATTTTTAATAGTTCTTTATCGGAAGGGGTGTTTCCCAATATATTTAAGAGAGCTAAAGTGAAACCTTTACACAAGAAAGGAAACAAACTTAATATTGGAAATTACCGACCAATATCTCTACTACCCACTTTCTCAAAAATCCTAGAAAAATTGTTCTATAAGCGTCTTCTAGATTTTTTATCAAAATATAACATTCTCTCTGACGATCAACACGGTTTTAGGAAATCCTTTTCCACTACAAGCGCCATATTTTCCTTCTTAAACGATGTTACCACATCTCTAGACAGTGGAGAAAATCCTCAGGGTGTTTTTCTTGACTTATCCAAAGCATTCGATGTCATCGATCACGGAATTCTCCTTACCAAATTGCATTCTTTAGGCATTCGTGGACTTCCACATCAATGGCTAACTTCTTATTTAAAAGATAGATATCAACAAGTAGAAATATCCTATACTAAAAATAAAATACTTGAGCGTTGTCTTTCAGAAACAAAGCCACTTACTTGCGGAGTACCCCAAGGATCAATTCTCGGCCCTATACTCTTTTTATTGTATGTGAACGACATGTCATCATCCACATCAGATTGCAAAATGGTTCTTTTTGCTGATGACACTAATTTACTATGTAAACACGCCAATGCTCAAAAAGTTTTGTCTAACCTTTCGACTTGGTTCCATGCAAATCGTCTCATTGTAAACACTGACAAAACAGTGTCTATGTCATTTCACAATAGTATCACAAAATCTTTACCCCAGGTTTCTCTTTCTTTAAACGGAACACAATTAAAAACTGTTACAAATACAAAATTCTTAGGTCTCCATATTCAAGACAACCTCAAATGGAATTGTCACATTGACAATCTTAATTCCCAATTAAGCAAATTGTGTTACGCATTCCGAATCTTAGTTAACGCAGTTAGTCCACGTATTTCCCGTTGCGTATATTTTGCAAACGTTTACTCCCATTTACGTTACGGCATTACCTTCTGGGGTAATTCCGGTCAGAGTATTCAAACTTTCAGAATTCAGAAGAGGATAGTTCGGATAATTTGTAAATCTCACCCCCGAAACTCTTGTAAACCTTTATTCAAGGAATTAAATATATTAACACTTCCCTGCATTTATATTTATGAAACAGTCGTGTTTGTTAAGTCCGAATTACTGAAGTGCCACCCTTGCTTTATACGAAACAGTCTCGTTCACGAACACTATACACGCAATAGTAGTAATATTCATCGCCCTAGAGTGTCAACCACTCTTTGCCAAAAGGGACCATACCATTCGGGAATCGTTCTATATAATTCCCTGCCCAAGAATATAAAAGATATTATGAAATTGAATATCTTCAAATCCGCGGTTAAAAACTACCTCCTGCACCAGTGCTTCTACACTGTAAAAGAATTTATTGATTTTAACAAAAGTTAAATTCGTCTTGTGCTTTATCACGCCATTGCTGTAGTACTTTTTAAACAACTTATAACAATTTCAAAAACTATTTTCTTGCATGATTGTGTTGTCTTATGGCTCATATTAATTTAGTTTTATGTGTACTCAACATTGGCACGTTTGTGTACATAAATTCTGTAGCCCCATCCTGGCCCGGGTTTTTCTCCGGTTTTCCTTCGGGTAGAGGCGGATTTATCATACAGGTTCTCTAGGCTTTGTCTAGGGGCGGGTCTATTGTAACAATAAATCGTGAATTTAGTGTTATTTCAATTTTTAAGCACTATACTCAGAATAATCTATAGTTCGATAATAACTTACATGTAATTTTTTGCTTAAAATTACAAACATATTGACATTCTATTAGTATTATAACTCGCAGCTAACTTTTTATCTTATCTAGGAATTTTTGCTGAATTTTTTGAATCCGCCTCTGCCTTAGGGCCCTTGATCGGAATTGATGGGATGGTCCCTTGCTTGCTTCCGGAGAGTAAATTAGTTTTTTTTTCCCTCCACGTGGTCATACGCAGTTTGTACTGTTTTTTGACAATAAATTTATTTATTTATTTATGAATTGTTCGAGATAAATATTAAATAAGGGGACAAATTTCACTAGTTGATTCATGACTTGAAAATAAACAAAGTTGAGGGCGACCCGTAGCGTAGTGCTCTCTTTCAACCTCTGGTGACACTGATCCATGTAGGATTCGCTAAAGTGTACGAAGTGGGTTTCAAAACAGGTTTTCTCACAATACTCCCGTTTCCCCTGCCATTCATTCCATCACTATATCCACTCATCACCATTCACCCTAGGGAAGCACACTAGATCAAACTGGTCGCAGTGCGTTGGGCATATATTGTCTTCCCTAACTACTGAAACTGTTATAAGTTTAAACTAACAAATGTCTGGAAAAAGATGGTTAGTCCGCAAAAAAGCAATTAGTATTGTACAATACGTTGCACATTATTTATTGCTTGAATTATAAAAATGTTCAAAGTGGCTACCTCTATCACTAATTTTAAGTGTTGTTAAGGATCAAATGGTTATGTGTAGTGCATTGAACAGTGCACATTCCAAGAAGCTATTCGTCACATCCGGAAGAGTGAGGCTACGTGTGGACACTTGGAGGCCCTTTGAACTACTTCTGTGACATGGAAGCAATAACTACAATGTAATGTAATTAATAGTGCCAATAACTTTATTGGGTACTAACCGTCTATTTCCGGACATATGTCGTTATAATTAATTTTATGATCCCACTCCTGTCAGTAATCACCCCCCAAATATTGTTCCCTTACTTAATATTCACTCTGTATGTAAATGAGATGCTCTTATAATTTAACTCCTATAAGACTTGTGAGCTTAGGTTATATGTAGAGGCATAGGTCACTCGTCATGGAGAGATTTCGGTGGCAGTGCTGTAAAACCTCTTGGACGATAGGCATCTGTTTCGTCTCCTGCGCCCTTCGACATTCTGCTGTTGGCAACAGTCTCCCTTTTCGTTATGAAACGCGAGGAAATATTGCTTCATCTCCCTTTGGGCATGGTGCAGTTTCAATTTAGGTGCAGCAGATGACTGTTAGCGTTTGAATCCAATAAGCGAGTTGGCACGGGAAGCCATGTCACTTCAAGGCAGGTTGCATGATGAGGGTCGTTGCGCGCTGTTATGGACGGGGCTTGAGAATTGGATTTCTGCCTTTGCGTATTGTTATGGGCTCCGCTTAAATAAAAAAGGGCTCATTTGCGTTGGAACTATATTTTTACGCCTTCTTATCGAGAGCCATGACAATCTCGTATTTTAGATATTGAATTTGTTATGAGACTGAGATTGCTGTATTTCATTGCGGGCTTATATTTGACTCGAATATCATACAAGACACATTCTTCTGAGATATATAATAGATGAACATAAAGCGGCGTATACTTTGGCACTTGCTAGATTTCATAATTTTAAATTTTCATGTGTTGTGTATTACTACAATGATCTTTACACGTCAATGAAATCTAAGGGTGAGTCACACGAAGAAGTATTGATGGATTTTTAATCTACAAATCAGAGATTTCTAATTTTAATGTTTACGTATTTTAATATACGTAACTTTGCTAATTATAAGATGTGTTGTTTTGTTTTGTTGCTTTTTGACAATTAAGTTTATTTCCTCATTTATCTCATTTAAGATAATATAACACAATGCTACATGTTATTGAACTCAGATGAATCATCTTACAAGAGATTAATGATGAAACTTCGGAACTTTCTCGAGACTTAATTAACTAAATTTGTCAAAAGGTTCGTGTGGAACTATTTATTCAATACTTATCTCTCAATATATGATATTTTATTTCAGTGACAAATTCAAGTATAATTTCTTCGATTTATTTTGTAAATAAGTTAATAACATTATAAACATTGATATAGTGAAACAGTGATTGAAGAAGTTACGACAGCTACTAGTTCTTTATGTATCATTAAGAGATCGTATGTTAAATAACCGTATCATTTTAATTCGAAATATCCCTTTACCATAAATTGTCGATAATACAAAAAGCTGTTTAGCTTAAGTTAAAATATATCCACTGAAGAAAATGCAAGAGGCAGGTTGTTCGGTAAGATTTATATTTTATATGTACCTTTAATCACAGCGGTTAGAGGTAAATAAAAAAATAGAACAGTTAGCCAAGAGAATAATTTATTTTTGAAGCAGTTTTCCTTAAATTTTAATCGGAGACGAAATCAATGGAAAAGCAGCCAGGGAAAAGCAGAAGAGGTTCAATTATTAAATTTCCAACATGACTGTTCCAATTAAGGCAAGTTATAAAGTATTTAGGCATAATGATTGATAATAAGTTACCACTTACAAGTCACGTAGAGCACATAAGTCGAGAGATAAAGAAAGTAATGTATGAATTACAAAGAGTTGGCATTAGGAAAACTGCAATAGGACCAAGACAATTGGTGGGATTATATCAAGGAGCACTCAGACCACATATAGTATACGGAATTCAAGCATGGTACAAGAAAATCAAGCATACGCACATTGAAAGAAAATTGAGTAGTATACGAAGAATATGTCATCTGTCTTGGAGAGGTATGTTCAAGAGTACATCAACCAAAGCATTGCAAGTGTTATTGGGACTAATGTCAATAGATTTAGAAATTGACAAATATTACTTAAGAGGGAAGATACGGATAGGAGAAATAGTGCAATTGGGAACAGTATAACTTGGTGAGACCACAAAAAGATGGAAGAGTATAGTATGTAAATAATTCATAGATTGCTGGAATATAAGATGGGAAAAGGTTGAAGAAGGAAGAGTAACGTATGGATTCATAACGGATGTGAAGTTTCGACATAAAAATTGGAGGTGGTTTCAGCCAACACCATCGGTATATGAGATTTTAACAGGACATGGAAATTTCAAGGACTACTTGTATAAAATAGATTTAACAACAAGTAAATTGTGTATATGTTGTGAAGAGGAACATACAATTATGTAACACATGACTTACTCTAAGGTTGTGGAAGAAGAAGGAGCACAATGGATGAAGGAGTTAAAGAAACATGGAATGCATAGTGAGAAGAATTGGACGAATATATTGCGCAGGAGGAAATATATAGGAATTTGAAGAATGTATTAATACAATAATGGATATGAACAAAGTGTACAGCTAGATAGTAGTGGATTCCCCACTTCCTTGCGGGGGAACTGAAGACAAAGCTAAGAACAAAAAGAACAAGGTCGATAAGCCGGGTTCTATAAAACAATTTAAATAGAAAAAAGTGAAAGACGCGACCCAAGTAGTAGTTTGCAGCCGGACTGATTCTAGAAGATTTTTTGAAATTTGCTGTAGATTTATTAAGTAGGGACTGTAATTATAATACTCTTTATATCATGTTAAGTTTGGTGTTAATGAACTTCAATTTATAAACTTAAACAGTAAAGTTAATTTAAGGGCAAGCAGCTGCTAAACATTCGTCAACTAGAGGTCAACAAATGAAGATATGTTCTAGCAAAATAAAATTATCATCGAAACTCTGTTTTTCCAAAGTAATTACAATATGACAATTTGATTGCTATTTTGGTATATGCCAAAGCAAGTTAATTAATTTTTTTAATGTATATTAAATGCGATATTTGAAAATGTAGATTTATTTAATGAGATTTTTTAGAATACAAGTCGTTATATATAACATTGGCCCCACAATCATGGAAGATTAAATAAAAAGAGCTATTGCCCACATCATTTTGAATAGAATTGATTTAAAAAATTAAGCAATGTCGTCACTGTCTCATCTAATCATCTGGTATCGACGTGTCTTGTCAATTGCCAATATCCATGGCCTCATTTGGTCATTAACATCAAAATAAATATTTATCATTTAATTAAGAGAAAAATCAATATAACAAATAAATATACGAAAACAATTATCAAACATTAGAAACTTTATTCTGCCATAGATATAATTGGTATTATTCATTTTGTAATTACGTCTTTGGAACTTTAATATAATTATTGCATTAAACGTCCTTATTTTCACAGACTGACTTCATCTACAGAAGAAAGAACGCAACGTTACGACCCCCTTTGTGAGCCATCATCTGGCAAATACTGTCGAACAATTTTTGTGGCGAATTATTGTAAGACAGTGGGGCAGAAATGTTGTGTAGTTTCTTCAATAGAAAATAAATCCATTCCGTGAAAATAAGGTCGTGTAATTCAAAAATTACGATTGGCTTTAATTAAAATTTGCGTGAATTGTAGAAACTTCTTATACTTTTAGCATTTAATTATGAAGTAAAATATCTTTTTGATAGTAGTATTTGGAATTCACAAAATTTCTGTTCTTAGCAAGCAATATTTTATATTATCTCAAGTAACACGACCGTGAGAACTTTTTAAGTTAATTAATAGATGTTTTTAAACATTCAAACGTAACGCAACGTAGTCAGTTTTTGTAATTGATTTGTAAACGTGTACTAAGGAAAGTAAGTTATTTGGAATGTCTGTTGCAAGAAAATAGGAAAAAGTAATCGATGAAATTATATGAAATTTTAAAGGACTCTCCTTAAAGGTTATTGCGACAAAGAAGCAAAATATGGTTAACGTTGATGAATTACAAGAGCAGAAAAACAATTAATAGTGGATGCTAATCAGTGGATGTGAATCTTCAGTCGCATACCTGCTGACTGAATCTTACTAATGTGTCCACCAGAGTTTGATTGCGCTACGTGAGGTGGGAAATCCACTAAACCTATAATCTACGTAACCGAATCGTTAAAGCTGAATTAGATAAAAGCTGTGAATAACATCTTTTTCATTAACTGTTTGATTTCGAAAGTTAACCAAGGTGCTGGGGGGTGGGGGGTGAGTTACATGTTTTTTTAAAAATGGGTATGTGTTTGTCAATATGGTTAATTAATTGTTCAGTAAAAAGCTTAATTTGTTGTGCAGAGACGCGTCGTTGTAGATGTCATGCCATGATATATTTAATCCTTTATTGAGATGGTTGCATTGGTCTAAATTTTTAAAATCACGATACTCTATTATTTTCGGTACATACTAAGGACATTTCAGACCATAAAAACAAATTAAATCGTGCTTAGAGATACCGGGAACTGAAATTTACCCATATATTCCACCTTGTCTGCCACGCTATTATCATCACATCTGCTATCTTCTTTTTCCAGTCTTGTTTCACCCTTAACTATACCCATTCCATTTATATTTAGTTTTCCTTTTGTTTGTTCTTGCCTACGGTACTGTAATTTAGCGATATAAACATCTAATGACATGATGCCAAATATCACTTTCAATGCGTCGTTATATTGTTTTGTATGCACATCCCATTGCCAATGGACAAGTTCTTAGTATTGCATTTAACTTCTTTTCAAGATATTGTGTTGCTACCCTGTATACCCAAACCGAAGATCCATAAGTTAAAATTGATCTTATTTCTCCTTTGTATAATATAGCTTTCTCACACTGTCCTATTGTATAGTTTGTGAGCCCCACACGTATTAATTTAAAATATGTTTTCCTTGCTTTTGTTGATATGTATGTAGTCTAGATGGCTACTGAAGAGTAATTTCTCATCTATTATTAATCAGAGAAATTTATGTGTAGCAACAAATTTTACTGTATATCCATAAATTTTTATACATGGATTTCGTCTGTTTTTACAGCTGTGGCCGGACCACATCACCAGCGTTTTTGCCGCTGAGATATATAATTTATATCTTTCAAATATTTATTGTATTTGTCCTATTTTTAAAGACTTTGTTGTTATAACTCTTTCCTACTGTCTCATTCTATTAAAATACTTGAATCGTCGGCGTATGCAAAATATTTTAACCCTTCCTGTTGTAAAGCATCTAGAACATTATCGAAAAGGATATTCCAGTAAAGGGGACCTGTCAACGAACCTTGGGGACAGCCTCCTGTTCTTCTGTGAATAATTTGTTGATTACCTATTTCCAGTATGAAGGATCTATCTGTTAGATATAATAAGACTACCAATTTTCGTTAGTACCCTGGAACTTGATTTCTTTCCATCGTTGGTAGTGTAATTTCCCAATCAGCATTGTCGAACGCTCCCTCCTCGTCGAGAAAAATACATAAACAATATCTCTTTTTTTTACCTGTTATATTAGACAGTAATTGCTGCTGATCTTATTCTGTCCCACGTACCAATAAACCAAATTGTCGTTGATTTAACTGTTTTGTTTCTTCTAAATATTTACCGATCTTTTGGTATATCCATCTGTCCAATATCTTTCCAAATGTCGGCACAAGTGTTATAGGTCGGAATAATTTTGTCGCGTGGTGTGGAAGGGAGGGGAATTATTTTGTGAGCATTTTTGAAACCACGCCTACGATGTAGTTAGATATTAAGTCCCTCAGGACTTATCTACCCCTAGTCTATTTGATGAAAGGATGAGAGCAATAATAGGGGTTTTGTCCATTTCTGACAACAGCAGTTTATTCAGTCATGAAATATACTTAAGTAGTCGTGCTATGGCAGCGACCCAGAGCTCCGGTAGACGCAGTGCTCTTCGCTGGTGACTCGCCCGTACAGTTCCGGTGGAGGATAACGCCGACGTGCTTCGCAGGTGCGGAGCGGCGGGCGGTCAGAGGCAAATTAGGAGATCGGAAGTGGTAGAGGGATTGGACCTGGAGCCGTGAGGCCCACCAATACTCAAGGACCAAGTCTCGAGCAGAGGCCAATCAGGCCTGTTCTGTACTCGGAAGGGTTTTGAGCTTGGAAGCGAGCAGAGGCCGATTAGGCCTGTTCTGAACTCGGGAGTGACTGGTAAGGAGCGACTGCGGCGCAAAGCTACAGCCGTTCTGTCCAAATGCCTTGAGCATCAAGCTTATATAGCCGTAATGAGCTGAGTCATCAGTTTGTATCCGGCGCGATGTCCAAATGGCTAAGCGAGTGCCGCTGCATGTATCTACGCGATAACTTGCAAAGTTGCTCATATCGTCCAGGCTACAAAAATAAGTTCTGTTTTTCTATTTTCCATTCTTCTGGAAAATATCCTGTCCGTACATATGTATTATACACTGTTAAAAGTCTATCATTTATGTGGTCATACCCTTGATGCACCATCTCGTGTCGTATTTCATCATATCCCGGACTCTTCCGTTTAGATAGTCCCTTAATAATATTATGTAGCTGCTCTTACGACATTTTTTCTATATTCTTTTCGTCCGTCTGAATGGGAGCTATTTTCAAAGCCTGTCCCTGTGGGAATAATTTGTTTAATAAATTTTACCTACTTCTTTCTTAGCTTATTTGTATTCCTCATTGCCAAACCAAACAAAGTTTTCCATACCTGTTTCGCTTTATTTTACCTGCATCTCTCTTGTATGGCATTTCCCAGTGCATTGCTTCGTTCATAAATCTTGGCCAATCTGATGTTCGTGCTTGATTTATTGGAATTTTGAAGTCTGTCCGTAATTCTTTTACCCTTTTTACAGTGCCGTGTTTTTTCATTATGTGTGTTTTCAATTTAGTATTTTGTTGTTTTGGTTAACTCAAGAGTCCACCACGTTCTTCCCTTCTTTATTTTTATTTTTCCGTATCTAAATGCATCCTGTGAGTATATCGAATTGTATCTCGTCTACCTGTCTTCTTATTTCCTTCTCAGTATTTGCATCCAGTATGCTTTGAGTCCACGATGTCATCTTCCTTTTTTAATTTTCTCCAGTTGATGGTAATATGTGGCGTTATGTGATGTGTCCTTTGTATCATTTCCTCATTCAATTATCTTACAATTACCAACATGGTCACTATCAACACCTTCTACTATCTCCCATGTCTGCAATGTGTGTTGTACCCATGCATTGATGAGAATTAAATAAATTATCGATGATCCTGCTTGTCCATTAAATGTGTCTATTCCATACCTATTAAGTAAAATTAAATTTTCTTCCGTTATAAATTTCTCCATTATTTGTTCTCTTCGATTTGTCGTCCTATCCTCCCATCCTGTTGACCGTTCATTGGCATAGAGACATATTTATATATATCATACGTTCTAAAGTCATTTAATATTTGCTTTAAAACCATAATGTCCTTCTATAATTTAGAACTGGATTTGCAGTGTATGTTTACTGTTACTAAATTTATATTTCCTGAATTGTATAAAATGGTTTAATAAATTATGTTAATATATTTTTGTATTTCCATCACCTGTGCCAATTAATTTCGTATTATTATTTCTGACCGTGAATTTTCGTAATGTATTAATCTATATCGGACCGAAATATATTTTGGTTTACCGTGTGCATTTGCTTGTTCCTGCAGTCATAATTTTGTTTATCGAGGCAATTCCCCATTCCTCCCAAACCATCTCCGCGCTCTATATTCTGCTGTAAGTTCTTAGCCATTGTAATTTATTGTATGCTTCAATTGTTTCTTCGCTATTGTATATTCTGGACAATTTTTACCGAATACGTCATGCGTTGCTGGTAAACCTTTTCTTACGCAATTTATACACCTCTTGTCGACTTCTTTCTTTGCACAATTTTTATATTTATGTCCAAGTATTCCAAAAAATCCACAGGTATCTGCTGCTTCCTTACATACCCTTGCCATATGCCCAAGTGTCATATATCTGTAGCATCTCATTGCCTCAAGATCCTCTATTATTATATAACTTGCCATTTCTTCATATATGCTGTCATGACACCGTATTTGTTTGAAAGCTTTGCCTGAAATATCGAGAATCCAATTTTCTCTACTGCTGATGGAAAATTTCTCTTTATATACAATTCTTGCCGTGCTTATAAATTCTCTTTGTGCTTCATCATCAGCTACATTTCTTGGCTACTTCATTTATAAATTCCGTTTCTTTTTCTTCTTGGTTAATTCCGTAAATTCTAAGACGCGATTTCCTTCTTGTTCAGTCATGTACAAGTATATCCTGTTTATTTCCCAGAGCAGATATTACCCGTTTTTCTCTTCTATATTCGTAAGCAGAAGTATTTCCCCTCTTCGTGTTTTCCTGATTGAATCTATCTTTATCGTTGCATATTTTTCACTTAAATACTGCCGTATTGTACTCTCCATATCATCCCTATTTCTATTATTCCCTCTCACAACTACTGCTTCCCGTCGATTTTCACGCTGCCTCTGCAAAGTTTGTGCATATATTCTAGTTGATTTTTCTTTCTTTCGCCTATCCACTAACTCCCACTTTTCATGTTCATAAGAACTTCTTTCATTTCGGAATTTTGTTATCTCTGTTGTTACTCCTGTACACTCCCGTTTCATAATACTCATTATTCTTTCTCCTCCCTGCTTCATTTTATTGCATATCTTACCTTCACTAACATCTATTTTCCTCTGTATCCTACCTTGTAACATATTCATTCTCTCACCTATTACGTTTATTTGCTCCTCATTATTATTCATGTGTGTTATTATTATTTTTGCATGTTTATAAATTACTCTTTCAAACTTTCTGTTAATGCTTCATAACCATTTAGTGTTGATCCCAGAACTTTCTCATGCATGGCCCCTGATGCTGCTATACATTTCTCCTGACGCTCTTGCGACTCTGGTAACGCAATTCCGTCTCTCACGCATACTAATTTCCTTACCGTATCTTCTAATGAATCTTTAAGTTTATTCTCTGCCATAAAATTGACATTTATATATTTGAGTCAAACCATAGCCCGCCACAATTCAGTCGCCCCATCTATTATTCCTGTCTGTGTGCTTACATTGAGTTTTTTTAATTTTTCTTCAGCAAAAATCGCATTTAAGTGCTCTTTTATGTTTTTGTGCCAAAGATACCCCTTGTCTTTCTATCTCCGGTACTTTAGATATATCAGTCCCTCTTTTTTCTTTCTTTTCCTGCACGTGTGACTAGCGTAGGAATTTCTGTGTGGGAATATGTTTCACTAAATGTCGTGCTGCGTACAGGTGATTCAACTTGTGTGTCAACATCCGGAATTCCTTCTCGTATGTTAATTATGGAGAATAAAACTGTTTTTTACGAGTTTTTGTCTCCATTGTAGTTTTTAGAATCTATTTTGCTATGATATTAACTATGTCTCCTTCATTACATCTACTTTCGTAATCTCAAATGATGACTTATTTTATGATGCACCACTGTATTCTCTGTCATTGAAGTATTTATGATACTCATACCCCCAATTCAGATTTCTTTAGTTTAAAAAAAATTGATTTTCAAACATTTATTTTTTTATTATTTCTTATAATTTATGGTTTAGATAAATTTCTTAAGTCTTACCAAGGCATACACTATCCGCCACTTGTCAATTGGTCCATTGGTTCTAAAGTTAGAGCATTTATTTCGAAAACAATACGTTTCTCTGACACGTGTCAATTTCGTGTATCTTGATACTCAGTTGTCATATTTGATTCAAAATTAATATGTAGTTTTTGATACCTTTCTAAATCTTCCGTTCAAAGTTTGGTGCTCGTAGCTCAACCCGTTCGTGAAAAACTCATTCTTCCCAATTCTCATGTATGTCGTTTAGCTTTTTTTTTCTACCCGAGCGCTTGTAGCCTTCACTTATTTAGAAACTGTATAGTTTGTCACAAGTTGTATACCCATACATCAACGCATAGAGTCTCCTACTCCATGGAGCCGAACACATAGGCTGTTCTTTAATTTTGCTTCAAACTATGTTTTTGAATGTACTTTGTTTTCTCATATTTTTTAGTATAAACCGTAAAATACAGAAGTTTGAATCGTAAGCTAGGGGGCCCAACAAACTGAACGGCGGATTTGAGTTGATCCGTGGGCCGTTTTTTGCCCAACCCCATTCTACCCCCAATATTCTAGCGATGGCTATTAAAATGAAAATATCATGTTATGAGGAAAATATCGTTACCCATTTTAGTGAACATTGATCGACGGCATTTTTCATCAGAAAACTTTTTAATGTATGGATAAAGTAACTAAAATTATGAGAGAGTAAAAATACAAAGCTAGACAAAATTTGGCGAAGGTCACGTGTTTAAATCCTAAGTTGATGAATTTTCAGTATGATTTTATTCATCTATACTACCAGTATTCAACATGCAAAATCATCATGGAGTTTTTAATCTCTGGATTAGATAAAAATGTGTAAGACAACGTAACAGGTGAGATGGCAAATACTACAGATTCTTTAAAAGTGGTCCATAAAACTATCAATCTATTAAGCAAATAAAGAGATCATTGAAAGTATATAAACTCACCTCAAACACCCTTGACAACAAAAACACACCACATCGCAAACATAGAGTACATATAACGTATATGAATCCCTATATCTGAAAAAAAAAAGATCGTCATAAAACATAGATCCAACATCCAGAATATCGTAAAACATGCAGTAGGTAGTAAAATTCCTCCACCGCCGTCCAATAGTGGAGAGGAAGGTAAACGAAGGGTTGGTCTGCGCAGATTAAGCGACTTGAGCTTCGGTCGTCGCTATCAGTTATTCATGACCGGTGCGTCGGAGCGCGAAGGCGGACGGAATCGCTTGCTTCTCCAGGCTCTAGTACTCACCCTTGCGGTAACCCACCATGGACGTCTCGACCTTCCTCTTCAACTTTAGCGGATCAATTTCTGTGCTTGTTTTCTGAGGCATAGTGTCCTACATATTTGTTTGTTAGTTAGAATTGTATTCCAACTAAAATAATATCCTTTTTTTTTTAGAATTCCGGTCATTTCGCATTGTGTGCGTCGTCAGGCATTACGTGGCCTTCACCTTTAACATGTTAAACAGTGGTAACAAAATATGAAATACAGGAAAAAATAATTATGAATTTATTTTCTCTGCAGAATTAAATACATTTGAAAAACCATTCACCATACAAAATTGAAGTGACTAAAAATTAAAAATATGCCCGCTCATAAAAAATGAACGAATCCATTTATGAACTTGAAATGGATAATGTTTTCTGTAAACCACTCAGAAAGTATTGTAAGTAGAAAGGCTGTTAGCAAAATTACTTTTTTAATTTTTCCGGTCTTCTGACGTAGAAGTAAATTATAAGTATTTTAAATCACTATTGCAGAATGATAATTCTCTCCCTTAGATGCTAGTGTTTAAAAATAAGGTGGCTATGACCAAGAATCCTGAATGAATGTATACAGCTCTTGATGAAAAATACAATTCAACTCGTCCTAGTATGACATCTTGTTCTTCAATTATGTACAAACGAGTTCTTCCATTTGACTCCTGAATGTTGACTATCGTTTTAATTAAGATATAATTCGATACATAGCAGAAGGACGGTGCAAAATGCCAAATTTGGAAACAAAGTTATCACAAAAATATTTATTTTATAGATTCTTGTTTATTTATTCTTCAAAATATAAAGAAAGGAAAAAAGTAACTGTCACAAAAAATGAAAGCTTTTAAAAATACCTAGAAAATTAAAGTGGAAAAGAAAAAACCATACATGGAAGGTGCTAAATCCAATCTTTTTTTTTTTCAATTTTTTTCGTAGTGATGTGTGCCACTTTTCGTTACAGAGCTGCTTGCAATGCTTTTTATGATTTTTCATAGAGAGATAAGGAATCGTTGCATGTAGATTTTTCTTTTGTTGGTCGTAATTGACTTAACTAATGAGATAACTTGAAACATTGTAGACTGTATTCCTTTCACAGACTGACTTCCTTTTCTTCAATGCTAGAATTTTACGACCAATTTTCAGACTCGTTCACTACATGATTCTTTCACCTTACACTTTCGAAGTTTGTAGAATTATTAGTTCCTTCACTTCAAATCCATTGAACGCAAAAGAAATGAATATCAAATTCAGTAGCGTACGTAGACGGTGGCGAAGGGCGCAGTCCTCCCCGGGTCTCTACTTGCAAAGGTCACATGGATTTCCATTCTTGATGGTTTTGGGAACTCTTAATAGTCACCTGTGGACTTAGCGATGTTGATATGTATATTAGAACTTTTTTAACCTTTCTAGTGCAATATCTCAATTTCTAAAATTTTGACACTTTGCGCTTATATACTGAGACTTATACATCACTGTGCTAGATGGTTTCTTATACAGTTGATTCAGTTTACTCTAGATATGCACCGTAGTTTGTACGAACTAAAATTATATTTATATTATATTATTTAGAATTCTTCATTCACAAAAGATTATTTTTTCTAACGGACTCAAAATATCTTAATATACAATAAATGAACAAATAAATGTTTGTCATTTTGCACGTAAATTCATATGATTTGCTTTGTCTTGATTCCTTAAACTTTAGGCAATACTTCCTATAAAACGGTGGTTTTTCCTATAGTGAGTCAAGAGATAAATTTGACGGAATGTAAAGTAAGCTTCGAGAACGTTCCTATAAAAGCTCTCTTTTGAACCAAAGTATTTGTATCATCAAAAAGTAGATTATTTACCGAAATCTCGAAAGTCCTATTAATAATTTGACGTCTTTCTTTCGCAAACCAACTGTGCATATAAATGTACTGTGCCTTGAGTTTTCTCATGCGCAGAAAATCGTTTCCATATTACGAGTTCTTGCCCATACTTCATCCACTTACCCTTCTCACTTTTTCCTTTGACGTGCCCTCCAATTTTTTCCCCTCTTTTTGTTCGTTTCGCTCCGCACGGACGAGCCGCGAGGCGAAAACTCCTCCAAACACGCGACCGCCGAGCTGCGTCCTGAAATATAAATAAGAATCACGGCTTGCGCATCACGTGGTCGTGGATAGGCAGAAGACCGAGGACGTGAGGGAAAACGCGAGGTGTGGGGAGGAGAGGTGGTGGAAGGAAGCGGGGGAGGGGGTTTACGGTCGGAGGCGAATTTAATTAGGCGCGAGGAGAGTCCTCCTGTGCGCTGCTGCGATGCTCTTCTGTCCGCCGCGTGAGTGGTTGGTAGCACTGCTGAGCCCTTTTTTTACGGTCCGTCAACGCAGGCGAACCCGGGGATGTACTCCACCGCCGGCGTCCGTCTGACCGACCGTCCCCGAGGCGATGGGGAGTGAGTGGTTGGAGGGTAGAGCAACGAGTGACGGGGATTTGCGTCATCGGGGAATGAGGGATGGTGGGACTTGAAGCGTTGGAACATCCTTCTCGTATCACGCTTATTTTTTTGCTCTTTTTTTGTGCTTCTGGAATATCGGCATACTTGTTCTCAGTAGATTGAGCAGCTAGATGATTTTATAACTATTTTATGATCGTAATGAAATTTCCAGTGGCTTCGACTGTAAAACTGTGTGGTATAATCTTGTGAAAGAGATATGAAACTGGTATGAGAATAAAATGAAAAAGAAAAAAAATATTAAGTGGAACTCAGAACTGTATAACCCTGAAATGTTTGCTTGCAAAGAAAATTAGAATACGTCAATGGAAATGAAATTTGAAAAGAAAGTAGCATATCTTTTATTTGATTTTCTCATATCACGCTCTAATTAATACATTGATGAGAATAAAAGTAATGAAATGTAAAACAAGAGTTATATCTTTTTTGTACGAATGCTTTTGGGATACAAAAGTTTTTAGTGATTTCAAACTATTCCAATATAACTGTTTCCCGTTCCATATAGTGAAGATATGACTATTCATGGACCAAAGTAATTAAAATATTTTATCGCAGTTATCATCCCGTAAAAATAATTTAAGAATACATTTTTATCAACAACTGGATTTTATTATAAACTTGTAAGGTAAGATTTGTAAGGTCTTCATCGTTTTACACCTCAATGTTTTATGACTTTGGAGTATGGAGAAAAAAAAAATTCTCGCCATCAGGTAGTTTCGATTTTTTGTGTTAGCTCCACTACACTCTAACTACTCACGTTTTGAGTGAAGTTTTCATAATTTATGACAATGCATGCTTATTTCAGAGTAACTAATATGACTTATTAATTCAATTGAACTGCGTTAATCTTTTATATGAATCAATTATTTGATTCAGAAACTGATCTTACATAAAAGATTCTTATTATTGTCTACCAAAATAAATACTTATATAATAATATATTAAAATAAATATTTTCTTACATTTAAGAGTGTACGAATTTTCATTAATTCAACATTTTTCTGGAATAACATAAAAGCAAGTACGGAAAATGGCTGGAATACAGTACTGATTGGATTTTTGCAAAAAGAAAGAGAAAAAGTAATATGAAAACTATCTAAACATTGAGATGAAAAGAAACGAAGAGAGCAAACAGGGTAAGAGAATTTAAAAAAAGTTAATTATAAAGACGTGTTTAACTGATGTACAGAAAATGAACTAAGTTTATTTGGTGTACAAAAGTGTAGTAATAAAGTAAATACCAAAAAGAATTAAGAAATGTTTTAACGGTTTATAATGAACATATTTGAATTAACAATTCCAAAAATATGGTAATTTTAGAATGTTATTTCTTCGGAAGATTTCTTGGTCAAGGACGTGGTGATTTATATAAACTCTTCTCCCAAATTTGCTCCAGACCGGTCAGACTTGTTTGAAAGTAGGTGTAAAGAAGAATGTAGTAAAAAATTTGGAATAGTTTAAAACTCATTTTGGTGGTATTTAATAAAAATATTAAGATTTATAAAATTCCTCCCTGTGCCAAAACATGGCATGAAAAATTGCGAAATGTGTTGTTTGGTAAAGGGAAATCAGAAGAGCAGATTTTTTGGAATAGAAAATAAGAGGAAGAACAGCAATTTTGAGATATGTTGATTTCAATCATCTATCGTGACGCCTGCGGTCAGCCCCGTCGAGCGGCTGCCAGGAACTGAGAGCGGTGGCAACAATGGGAAAGGAAGAGGGGAGGGATGGATAAGGGTTGAAGGGGGGAGGGGGGAGGAATTAGGGTAGCCTGTTCCAAGTGTACTGAAGTCATTTAATACTCACGACAAGTAAGACCAGAGACACAGCGGCAGGAGGTAGCTGGGGGTAGCGGCTGGTGCACAGAGTGGATAGGTGTTTACCTGTGAAGGCGCGGTCATGGTAGTCGAGTCTTGTGGCGACTTCTCGAGACGGGGTGGCTCAAGGGGGAAGGTATTTCACCCTGGTGTGCGATACGTAACGCCAAATTGCGGGGTTAGCGGGGTGACATGATCTCGGTCACTTCAGCTCACTGTCTGTCTCTTCTCTCCTCACTCTCTCGTCTCCTCCTGAGAGTTGTCTCTCCCGATATCTCTTATTTATACTCATTTGTAACCGCGTCACCGTGGCCTACTAACACCGCTTCCTGCACTGCGTTGCGTCGTCTTGGCCTAGATACAATGCTTCTGCATACGCGGTCCCTCACGACACATCGAATAAAGCAGTTTGGGAAGAAAATGAAACTTTTCGGGGGAGAAAATAATTAGTATACTCTTTGGGTGTAAATGTCGAGTTTAAAAAGAAATGAAAATATAAGAAAATCAAGAACATATCTAATTATGTAGTTCTGGAGAAAACGAAAGATTCTTTAGGGGTCACATTCTATATATTAGGAGTCACCGGTCGCACGTAAATTTCCAACATTTTCCTCAATCTCGCTCGCTTGCCTCTGTACTGGAATAAAACATATTGCCAGCAAACTATAACATATGCTAAATTAGGACAATATAATAATTACAACTACTAACATTCATACACAATGTAAAATATTAAATACTAGCTGATTACCCGGCGTTGTCTGGGCTTTTCCTCAAAACAATTTTCCTGTACGCATATTCACCTCAGCATCTCTGGTAAAACTAACCCACTCACCGGGAGCCGCGATGGTAGAAATTTCACGTCGGAGGCAAGACAACGGTGACCGCGCAGCTGCACCATTTCATTGTAACGCTGTACAATCTAAACTCTTCGTCGAAATTTTAAAATTATAAGATATTTTTTGTCTTTGTTAAAAGCACAAAACAAAAAAAAAAGCAGTTCATTAGATGAATTGATTTTTTTTTTCATTTTTAAATTATTCTCTTTAACTGACGTTAATATAGGTTAACCTTTATAGATAGGCTTATGCTGTCGCGGATTTTTAGTAGAACTGTTTGAGACAAACAATATTGCCACTCCTAGTCGCATCTATCTCTATCCGTTTAGGTGACTTGAAAGAATATGGCGGATTTTATCTCGACTTAATCGACATTTATCGGCAAAATCATTTTCTATCTTACTTTTCACACATTTTTGAAATGAAATTTAAGCTATGTTCATTAAGGATGTCTCAACTATCTCATTACCCAAGTTCATCGCGATCTGATTAGTGGATTAGTTGTGATCAGATAGCACAGTTCCTCAATTCTCATTTATATATTAGTAGTGAAGTATGGATTATTTGTGCATATTAAAAGTTAGCTTTCTTACCCGGCGCAATCTAAATTAGGTACTGTTCTTCTTTCCCGACCATCTCTAATTTCGAATAAACATGGTTATGAAATTTGGACAGAATTTGTTTGGTGGGTGGATCACTTACAGGAAATATTCATTAATTTCGCTTCAGTCTTCACGACATTCAAAATAGTTTTTGGATTATTTTTCTTTTTCCTAAAATTCTATAATTTTATGTAATATTAGAAAAATCTGAAAGGAAAATCCCAAATTATATTCTTCTTTTCAATATTTAGAGATAACATTTATGGATTCCTTTTATTAAGTTATGTCGTATTTATTGGTTTAGCAATGACAACGTTACACCAACCTTTTCGGTCTTCAGAGCTACATTCAGAAATAACAAATAAGCAATTTTAAACACTTTGTTTCACATGTAGAACTACAATCATAATCACTCCAAAAAATGTTGAATAAACGTTGACTGTGTAAAACAAGTACTTTGTTAATTTTATGCGGTCATAAAATTTAAAAAGTACTTGGTTTATAAAAAGTCTTCTTGGGGGAGCAGTGTCATTAATGCTATTTAACTCGGATTTTGAGTTACTGTAATAGCGTTATTCATTAATAATATTTGTAAAAATATAAATATTTGATAATAGTACGTATTTGTTTAATAACGTTTTTGTATTTCATCATATATTAATTTGTTATTCTGTAGATATTATAACATGTAGCTTAGTAATTTTATTTTTCTTTCTTGTGGCGCAAAAATGTAAATCGGCTATTACCGTGGGGACATTACTTGTTTACAGTGAATAAATTAGTTTATAATCCTCCACGTGTTCCATGTAAATACAAAATTTATTTTTTTACTTATAACCTTACCTCAAATATCACCTAGCTGGTTATGATTTAAAAAATCCCACGAAAGTACAATTGAGTTTCTTTTTTTTAACATCGAAATACATTATTAATCAATGAGTAGCTATTGCTAAGCGTTGGGTGCATCCTCTGCAAATGGAGCGATAGAGGTGAATACAGTGAGTGAGTGCGTGAGTGAGGGAATGGAGAGTAGAGGTCTCATGGCTGGACGAGCGGCGCCACTTCCACCAACCGCAGTGCTGGGGCGTCCACTTAGTGCGCCACTGTCGGTTTCCTCTCTACTCTCCGCATCAGTGGGAAGCGAGTATATTGCACGTCCCTTGCGCTCTCATACTCCACCGTTTCAATTCGATGGTCTCTTACTATTTTTATATCAATACTCTATTTGTTTATTCCATCCATTTTTATTAAGCGGATTAACAAAACTATTGATAATTCCTAATTACGTAAAACTTCGCCTCAGGTACTTATTTTAATACATTCTTTCTTTCCTCAAATGTGAGGAGAAATACCAGTTTATTTCTAGAAATCTCAAACATTACCTAACACAAAATTTGGAAAATTTTCTTTCATTATTTCTTTCATTTTTTGGAAGATTTGACATTTCAGGCTCTAATGCACTACGTGAAATTCGAACCCCTTGGAAACTTCTGTTTCTGGTCCTGTGTTAAATACTACACTCAGTGACGTAACGTTACCGAAAATATTGCAATATGACTATCTAACACGAATTGCCAACTTCTACGAATTTAAGTAATCCGAATAAATATTAATAGTAGTGTTTAACACAAAACACAAAATTCTGCCAGAAGATATTCAGCCAGAAGACATCTGGAGCTGGAAGCAGGATCCTAGGAACAGCGTTTTCACAAGAGTGAATGCAAAGAAGATCACTTCAATAAAAATACACCTATTGTTGAAGCAGAATTAATCTCATTGGAGCTTATAAAAAACAAGATTTCATTGTCGTGAAGAATTTCAATTGCCTCGCCAATAATAAGTTCAATCAAGAAATAATTCACACTATTTATAATGTGAATGTTAAATAAATGTTTCAATATGAAAAAATGAGCATAAAACAAATTATATACGATACAATACGTATTTTTTATTCTTCGTCTTGTTGCTCGTACAAAGGCAGCCCTAAAAATATACAATAATAAGAAACAAATGAATACCATACTATTCGACGGTCAAGGTCGAGCTACCGCCGCGCTCTCTGACGCAGTAATTCTGAAATATTTCCTTCGAGAACTAATAAGTTTCAGCCGGTCACTGGCGCGCCCTGCTGGCGTAAGTTTGAACTACCCTTTTGCGAGGGAGTAGCATCTGTGATATGATTCACTGTTGTCCGCCACTGGGACAAGAGCTTACTGAAGAATATTTTACTATATCTTCAAGGCGGGAACGTCAATTCTGCCGAACTGCGCAAGCGTGTGGCGCACCTGCACGCAATAGCTGGTTGAACGTCTCAGGTGTACTTAATCTGTTACCTGCATGATCATTCGAAACAGTAGTCACACAAGCGACTATTTGCGGTAAAATAATACAATAAGATAATCTAAGACACAAAGTAATTTTCTGTCCACACGTTCGATGCAGAAAGAAGAGAATAGTGCTACAAAAGTAAGTGAATTGAAGTTTGATGATGGCAGAGTAAAAGTGTTGACTACGCTGTGTATAAGTCCTGTACCAACATCAAGCCATTTAGACTGGCAATAAATAAATAAATAATTTACTTCCAAAAACAAGATATTCACTGTGATCAGTTACAAATTGCGTATGACAACGTTGAGGACAATAAACGTACTTACTGCTACTATCATACAATAAACTAATAAACACGTTTCCTTCATGTTTCTTACTCATAGGTTACACTTTTCTCTACGAAAAGTTACAGACTTGGAGAAAACGTCTATCATTTTGGACCTCCAATACATCTTCTTTTTGACCTCGGCTGCCAACTGACTGTAGTGGTGAGACCTAGCTGAAGCGTTTGCAGGTGAAGTTGGAATAGTTCTCACGGGATGCGGTTGGCCACGGCCACTGCTTCCACGTCACATGCACTCCATCTACCCTTCAAACTTCAACTGCAACAATTAGGGGTGCAAGAAGTAATATGAATCAGTTCTCATGATGTATGAAATTTCGCCCTACCTGCTAGAAGGAATTTTGTGATACATGAGTGAATGGAATAAATGAAGCATTATTGAATTTGTTCGACAAAATAATTGTGTGCAACTATCATTTTTTTTAATATCTCTTCTCTACTCATATGTGTAGTAAACAGTTTGCATTGCATCCTTCTCCATGAAAGAATTAATCTAACGTTAAATCAAACACTGTCTAAAGAAACTTGTGGATTCATTTGAGTCAACAAGGAAGTATCATTTAAATAGAATCGTTATTACTAATTCAGAAGATGGAGTATTGTTTAAAAGACTCATAACATGTTTTAAATGTACAATACTAATTTATTTGGTGCAAATGATCCTATTTTTGTTTGCAACACTAATCCTGTTGCAAAATTAGTACCATCAAATATGTTTAATAGTGGTCACCTTAAATATGTAGAAGATAATGTTCTACACTAGTTCCATGACTAAGCAATAGGATCCTGCTAACGTTACTGAAAGAAGATGATATTTGTATTTGAATGTGCAAAAATTTTCATTTAACAGATATATATTTGAAAAATTATATTTGCGAAGAAGTGCACATATGGTAGAAATTTCATTATTTTTAAGATAGATAAAATGATTGAGCTTCGAAAATATGCTGGATCATAGTGTATTACTTAAAAAAGGTGAATATCTATTTAAATAATTGTATTACGCACGCAAGTTAGTACGAGACGCATAAATATTGTAACTAATTCTCCAGTGACGTAAAAATTGAAAAATTCCATTTTTCATACATTCTACACGATACTCATCATATGCTTGTTCACAGGCTGAGCATATTGTCACCCGACACAAGATTTTTTCTTTGCTTTGATGATTTTTCTTTTTATTTGTTTTGGTTTTATTTATATTTTTCTGAAGCGATCGTTCGTCCTCAGCATTTTTCTTATTCTAGCTTTTTCTTCCCAACAACTTTTTGAAGGAAGACGGAAGAATTCGGTGAGTTCTTCATTGTCCCGTTTGGTTTTCTTTGAAGTTGAGTGTGTTACATGATGGACTGGATACAAATATCTATCTGAAAATTAGAATGTACAATTTTATTTTTCTCATGTTCATGATATTCCAAGTTTGTGAAGTTACCAAAAAAGGAGAGTAACAATCCTCCATTTGAATGACGTAGTTTTACATTTCAGTACCTTCAATTTTCAATTTTTATTTTCTGCGAGAAGAACATGGTGTAACATGGTGGTAAGAGCTACGGATACATTCCTGAAACTTTGTACAGGATCTCTTGTGTACTCAGCTGTCGAGGTATTGTTTCTCTAATCCATCTATTGACAACAGATAATTACTATGCACTTAACTTTTAACGTAATCTCGTTGTTCAGAGGGGAATGCCTCACGTAATATAAGTACAAATTTACATCAGTACATCATTTACAAGAAGTGTTTCTTTACAGAAAAATTACATCGTGATATAGTGTAGATAAATTAAAGAGAACGAGAAGGAATGTATTAATGGCGATCTCTTTCGAGACAAAACTAATGCCCACTCTTAACTAACTGTGCACTTTTATTTTCCTCTCCCTTGTATATACAAGTATTAGAACACTAAAATATAAATTATTTTGGTTAAAAATATAGGGAAAATTATTTTTTTTCGTGAACTTCTGTGTTTAATAAGTGTAACAAATGAAAGAACTGTAAACGAGGCGAAATTACACTTATGGTAGGGATAAATATTTCTCTTGCTCTTTCCAGGTAGTTATGTAAAAACAACATTTCATTTTTTATTTTTTACAGATACTATGGAAAGCCACTTTTTAGAAAGAAGATAAAATAGATATGAAAATTAGGATAACAAATTTTCTAGAATGTTTAAGTGTGTTTGAATTCGCTTCTATATTAAAATGTATTCGAAAATCCGAAAGAGGTACAAATAAAATTATCAAAAACTGAATGAAATACTGATCCGTTTCATGCCTGTCTGGTTGTTAACATCCGCTTCCACATTTTCAAAACCCAAGTCACTGCCTCATTTCTCTAGCTGAACGCGTGTTTTTAGCAGCTTATCCGACCGACGTTGCTGGTGCTCTACTGTAAAGCTTTGAAAAAGAAGAAAAACAGCAGCGTTGGTTCTTCTCCGGTTGTCGAGTGTTTGCTTCTCGCAATCCGGGAATTCCCCGAGCGGTCGGCGACTGTTCGTTCACCTTTCGTCGATTCGTCGTCTTTTTTTAAGCATTGCTGCAATTCCTCAATCTTAAGGCTGAAGGGGACCGTGTGTTCAAATGAAATGGGAGGAAGACGGAAGAGGAACA
This sequence comes from Laupala kohalensis, assembly GCA_002313205.1. NCBI lineage: Eukaryota > Metazoa > Arthropoda > Insecta > Orthoptera > Trigonidiidae > Laupala > Laupala kohalensis. The sequence continues at coordinate 67,288 of NNCF01133744.1, forward strand.
AGTGAATCTGAGGGTTTTTTTTTTACCAGGGATCACACTTAGAGTAAATACAAACGAAACACCCCCCAGGAGACATAAATCTAGTAAGTACGTGTTTGGCAAACATGGGGCCCCGAGCTGAGTCTGGTATTACTTCCACTTACTTGTGCTATGCTCCTTCCTTTCTCTTTCCTGACCTTCCTTGGTCACCTCTTGTTCTTTTCGATCCCTATGCTAGTAGGACTAGCGTATCTTTCATTTTTGCTCATTTTTTGTAGTTTTTGATATATGTTTTGATATATTGTAATTCAGGAGGGTTTTTAGTGGGTATGGTTGGGTCATTCGGCGAGTCCCACACGTGGGGAGAATCATGTTGGCTCTCCCTAGTGCGTAACTGCATTTTCCGTATCTGTACAAGTTTTAAGGGCTCTAATAACCTTTGATGTTGACGAGCAATAAAGCCCCACAAAAACAAACAAACGAAACAAGTCAGAAGTTGTTTGCGAAGTCATATTGTAAAAACTTCATATTCTTCCTGTCACTCCATACATCTTAGTGTTTAAAACAATTTGTAATCCCAACACTTTCTGTTTCTTGAAAATTTGCATGAAGTCAGAAATATGGTAATACCAAGTTGTTATACAGTTTGTTGCATATTAGAATTACTCTAATGTGCAATGCTGATTGGCTTGCCTTATTCATCAAATAATAATGTTCATTGTCAATACGATAAAACTTATTTTATAAAAGCGCTCGTATGTTTTCTCATTTCTTAATGAACATAATGTTATCCTCTATAATGAATCGTTCGCATTTCGTCAATTTTTAATATTTTAGTTTTTATTCCCCATTTTAATATAACTTTAGTTCATTATTTTAATTTCATATTAGAAATATTACATATTATTGAAAAGGGAAGTTGTTTTCAGTTGAAAATTATTTCAACTCGTGAAAGGCCAGTTTCCCACATCATGATGTGCGAGTTAGAACTTGTCGCTCACGCGAGAAAGCAAATGGTGTGTGCGTTCTTGACTCGTCCATTCGCGCGTATCAGTTACATGGGTTGTTTTCGATTTTTCATTTGCCTTTTTGACGTGCAACCACGTAAACATTCAACAGATGACTCTCAAAATGCACCCTGAAAATATCCAGAGAATGATATCGGACAGTCGCTGGTTAGATGCTCCGTCTATTTAATTGTGAAGGAAAATGAAGAAAGAATGAATGGATAAATTTTATTAAATCGCTGAAGAAATTCATTAAATCTTTCACTCAACAAGATTTGTACTCAATTTGCATTTATACAATCTCTGGTTCAACATTTAAAAGTTATTGATTCAGGAACAGACAACAATAGATCAATTATCAAAACGAATTAGAAATAGTGTCACCCACCAGGATGTCCGACAACAGTAGACTGTGCAAAACACGTCCTACTCGTCCTACTATATTTTGTTCAACCAACGCCTCCGAAGTACTGTAAGTGACGTTGATTCAACGGAAGAAAGCGGTAAGTAATAGGTCATTGTACGATTCGCAAAAATTCTGCATTATGACCTACAGATAAACACATCTATTTATAATTACCATGCTGTTGTTAGGTTATTATATTTTTAACCAGCAGCCAAGGTGAATAATTTGTCAGGACACGCTATCTTTATCGCACCTTGTTAAATATATAAACAAATACAATGTTCTTAAATTTTTATTATACTTAAGATCCTAATATCGTGTAGCAGACACTCCAGTTACCTTGGATAACATTCAAAACAAACTTAAGCTTCGTGAGCACAACATTATGGCCAAGGGGTAAATTGTGGCTTTACCCCCATCTCGTCGTTGCAATCTCGAAGTAAATATTTGTGACAGTATCAGTCACACATTCCTGGGACAATATTGCTTCCAATTGTTTATAGAGACAAGTGCAATATTCATATTGAATGAACTTACAACACCCAAAAACATATGGTCAATGTTGCCAATGTAAAAATCCTCACGATATACATGAACAATCTAGATTCACACAACATTTTTCACATTTGTTTATTTTAATATTCTAGGAAGGTGGTGAGACGTATCTTACAAAATTTAATTAAAATTTTCCCTTTTTCTCAAATGCACATTCCTGATTTTCGTGTTGCAAAATAATATTTGTTCTTATGATATTGCATTTTATATATAAAATTATTTCCCTCAACTCCCTCCGTTTATACATTGCAAATAAAGCTGCAAGGGATAAAGATCAAAAGTCAAAGTCAAACCATCCTACATCAGGCCCCGAAGGGTCCATGGGGTTCGCGGAGAGTAGAGCTCCGCAATTTCTTGACCTCGGTACTAGAAGGAGATGTGGTCAGCATCTCGCTCCGATAAGGGATAAAGGTACGAAATAAAAATATATTGCGGATTTAAAACCATAACTTATAATTCATATCGTGTACTTTTCTTAATGATTGAGATTTTTCAGGGGAAAAAAATAGTTCGTCCAACAGATTCCTGTTCGTTTGAATAATACGCTTCATCTCATTTACGTGTATTCTTCAGAAGTCTCAAAAATACTGTTTGGTATGTATAAGTAATTTTAAATATGCCTATTAACATAATGATAAACTAAGTGATTGAAATGGGGATGAATTATGCGGAGAAAGGTTGTCAATTTATCTTCGTGTTAGTAAAGAATTTTTACTTCAATAGCTTTTCGAAGCGACATTCACAATCCCAACACTTTAAAAATAGTATTCGGAATATTTGAACGTCGTCTTTTCTATTTTGAAGAATTCTTTCTTTTTTTTCCCTTAAACGAAGATTGCTTTTTGCAGGAAATGAAAGGTTGCAGTCATCCCTTTACGAGGGAGACATCGAAATTACAAGCTTAGAAACTTCCGAGAAGTGGCATTTCGAAAAAAATTAAAATATAAAAAACCTCCAAAAAAATCCTATCTCTGCTTTCCCTACCGTTATCCTCTCCCTCGCATGAAGCATACAGTCGTAAATTCTTCCACCCCTCCATTCTTAAGAAAGGGGGTTGATATCACAACGTCGTTCCGAAAGTCGTCTGGCGAAGGGATCCTAAGAAAACATCCAAGGACAAGGGGGAAATCTTTTATTTATTACCGACAGCACAGCCTTTATCGAGAGGAAATATGATTTTTCAAGAAATAATTACAATTGTGTCATCGAGAGGTTTTGAGTTCCACAACTCATTACTTCGTGTTTCAAGATGGCGGGATGTGAATAAGATCCAACGTTTGAGGTGTTGGAGGGACCAGGAACGTAACGTTAGAGATTTCGTGTCAAAGGGGTGGATAAAAGAGGAAACGTTATAACGAGGAAGCATGGTGATGAAAGCTTCCTAAATAAGTTAGGAGGGGATGAGTGAATGAAAAGTAAAGACGCGCCATGTTTGGGAGCGCACGTAGAATCTCTTAGAGGAGTTGCTCATCTTTGGAAAGATAATGGCGAAGTTTCCTATTTAGCATTATCTTACGACGGATACTGCATTATTCAGGAGTAAACAGGAAACTAATATTTCACGGTTTAATGAATTAAAATCGGATCATCTCTATTCAATATTTACTACCCTTTCAACGTGGACAAAAATTATTCATTGGGGATATACCAACAGTTTATGTAATAAATGTTTATTGTTGGACGATATATTACTTTTTAATACATAATAATTTGTAATTTGATGTGCTTAATAACGATGCAATGAACCGAATAATAAGTCATGCGCAATTACACAATTTATGGGCGTACATGTATACCTCGGTCTTTCTACGGATACTTTTTTTACTCTATTGGAACGAAGAATTAGGAAAAAGTCACATTCATAATAATTTGTTTCACATTTTAAAAGTGTTATTTATACTTTTGGGATATAACTTCATTATCTACTTCGTTTTTTAAATAACTTAGAATAAATATTATGATTCGAGGAATTCATTATTTAATTTGAAATACGTCTTTTTAGTTTCTTTGGTATGATGAATGAATACAGAGGAATATTTGTTGCTAGATAATAATGTCCGCCAGTTGTAGTTTCATAAAAGTCTCTTACAGTTTTCATTCTTGTACTCTCTTCATTGCTTGGTGAGACTGGTAAACTATATAACTATTCATTTATATTATATTAAAATTTTGCGCGATAGTTATTTATTCACTTTGTATCGAATTGATACTTCAAATTTTAAAAATGATGTTATTTTAATAAAGTTTTTCTATAAGAAAGAAAGAATCTGTGAAATAATATTTAAAAATTAGTACTACATGGGCCAAAATGTGATATTGCTTATGGGCCAAGTTTCTACATTCATCTAAAATACATGTTAGGGCGATTTATTTATAATATTAGGGCAAGTTCGCAAGGTTGGTTATACTGTGCTACTTCGGCCTGAAAATTTAATTAACCAGTGGCTACAACGATCTGAAATTTTTAATTGCCCCTTAACGCCAGAATGAGCATTTTTCCTTCACTCTTGCAACTCGTATCTATCACTCCTGACTCGCTCCTAATTAACCAATCAACCACTTCTCACATTTTTATTTTTAACCAAATTTCTTTATAACTATATAAATTCATGAGATTAAGTCGCAGTGAAAACGTAATGTTACTAACATTCTGAATGAAAATATGTACGTTTATTTAGCACATTATTTATTTAGTTGTATATTATTTAGCAAACTATTTTCTTGACCGGAATAGTATGGCAGATACTACTTTCCCCGTGTACCAGTCATAGGTAAGTTTCACTCGGTTTCATATTTAGCTTTAACAAGATAATCAGGACATCAGCAGAGAAATGATTATTGTATGATACTATAAATGAATCTCACGTACAATTTTCTACGAATATTGTTTATTACTTTCCAGATGCGTCAGTGCTGAAATTTGTTAGGACTCTGTCAAGAAGTTTCCTTTTAAAAATATACCAGTCAAGTAAGTTCTTTCTTAATGAAATTTTACTTGCTGTTAAATCGGAAGGAAAAACCAGCAGGTGATGCTCTTAATGCTCGAAAGTACGATACTTCAGTTGTGTGATTCGGTCCACCCAGTTACGCGGAAAAATATTAAATTTTCTGGGGCATTTGAAAATGTATATGACGATAACATCTGAAATCTAATGAAAGATCCAGAATAAAATGAATCTAAATACGACACTGTATTATTCCTGGGATACAAAAAGATTGCAGAGCACATAAATCGCTGAACATACTTTAATAGTGATGTCATCGGAATCACGTGCAGGCAGCAGGGGACGGTGTGCTCAGGCAACCCAGGCACCCACAGGGAAGATAGGTTGCCAATCATCAGGCTATTAGACGGAACAGAAGAGGTCGAATATCAAGTTTGAGAGCGAGTACAATAAGAGTTCAGAGCGTGATTTTAAGAATTAGGATCACGCGGCTGAATGCCACTTCACGCGCTCCTTTTGACACTACTGCACTATAACAGCGGTGTTCTTGTAGCTTCTTTGCTTTCAAGATACTTCTAACCGGTGGAACGGAGGTTTATAGCCTGTTCGGCTTACGCGAGGTTTTCAGCTGGGGTTACTCTCACCCCCTCGAGACAGACGTCGATTCGGTACGATTAGTTTCCCGGCAACCAAACATCTCTCATTCCCAATTTATCCACGGGAGTTACGGCTTGGTGGAAGAGTTGGTTTCATGATCTAAATCTCACCATAAGACAAGAACAGACAAACGTTTTGAAGTCGATGAAACGAAACACGTCTTATGACAATTGCTCAAGTTGGAAATAAGAACAGAAACGAGTGTTTCTGTGAGGTAACCACATAAAGAGACATCCACTTTTTAAAAACATTTTTACATTACTCATTTCTATTTTTTTTTTTAATTTTCTGGGAGAAAAAATCAAATTCTTTCTTACTCTCTCAAGTTTTACTAACAAAATATCTAGAGGGATAATGAAATGTACATATTATAACCGAAATGACGCAAAATATATCTCTAAAGGGAAAAACTGTCACAAAAATTAATAATAGCTTTTATATTTTAGTAATAATATATTTCTAAAAAATTGTTTAAATTAGGTATAAGCATTTGAAAGGCGTTACTCTCTAAGAGAAAGAATTGGACTATCAAATCAGTTTCCGGTGAAAACACCAAAAGAAAACTGGAAAAAACACCAGTTGGGATGATATTAGAGAGATTATGTAGTCTACAATGCGAAAATTGAGAACGAAGGATAATCTTGCATTAAAATGTATATAATATATATTACTTAATTAAAACAATGAAAAGAACTAACAAAAGTCACGAATTCCTTAACATTATAGAAGTTATGGTGGTTCAGGAAGTTTTTGGCCGAGGATTTGAAGAGATAAAGAAATAAACAAAATCACTACGTTTATTTGTTTTTGAAGGGAACTATGAAAATCTGTTCCTAAATTAAACTTTGCTAACGAATGTCGAAGTTATTAACATTTTGTATGCAGCATATGTAATATTTTGGTTGTTTTACCAAATCCGTATTAGCCGTGGGCAAAGACTGAATACGAGAGCCTACCTAAGGTCAGCAGTCACGTCAGATCAACGTAGAAGAGACTCTGTGAACAAGCAGACGCAGAGAGGAAGCTAATTGAGTTTGGGGTGGATCACGTCAACGAATTTGCGCAGATTAAGTTGAAAATGGCCGCCAGCGAAGAGAAGTCTGTTTCTAATTCTACTCTTCTTCCTCAGGTAGCTTGTTCTGCGTTGTGTCACGTAGTCCTTTCCATTTTAAACTTCGCTCACCTGAATTAACAAGTTCAGTTCTATCTCAAAGATACTATCCTCAAATCGTAAATTAGCGAATTCTTTAGTATGAAACTAAACTTTTTAGCTTCACTTACTCTAATAAAACATTATTGGTTTTAATATTTTTCTCATTAAATCCAGCCAAAATATTTGAACTAAAAACATCAAAGTTAAACATTTTGGTTGAAAAAAAGATGATGTATTTCGTTATTGACATAGTTTTAGATCTATAATTATCTTTCCATTTCTTCTAGCATTATATTAAACTATCTGAGTATCCGTTTCTTCACTTGCTTACTCACCTTTTCTTTCTTAAAATTTCCATTGATATCTTAAATTTCAATTGATGTTGATCATTGATTGTTGGTTGTTTGGTACCGTTGGTGTATATTTAACAAAGATTGTTTTACACTAGTTATATTTAGGGGTAAAATCTCGTGAATGAAACTTTTCTTTACTTTTTATTTCTTGTCTTTTTGTCAATACATCCCATGCCACTAGCTGGAAATTGTTCAATTGTATTTTCCTATATATTTAGAAGTCGTTGATGTCATTTACATTTGATTTCTTTCCTCTCTAGCTTTCTCTTCACATTTTTAAAGAGCAATTGAGTAATCTTATTGCAGTAATTCTAGTACTATTAACGTCCATTATGTAATCGGATTAAATAAATATTTATGGACTATTATTTTTATTTTTTGTGTAGAGTTCTTCACAAAAAATAAAAGTATTATTCGCACATGAAAGGTCGTAAGTTTTAAATTATTTATTGCAGTAATTCCTCATTTCGTTTCGACAGTTAGAAGGATTTTATAACTGTACAGGAACGTGCGTTAACATGTTTTAAGCTATGAATTTTAAGCTACGTAGAACTTTGATTAACTTTGTATTCTTCGAAAAATGATGTATTCATTCAAATACAAAATTACTTCAACTTCAAACATCAAATCTTCTGTGTGAAATCAAGAGAGTTTTAGAGTTAAAAACCTTTAAAAGTCCTGGGTCGGGTTTGGTTAACCGAACTGATAAATTCTCGGTTAATTTGAAGGAAACGTTTTCCCTTTACTTCTTTTGACCTAATTTATCGTGATATCCCTATGAACACAGTTTTACCACAAAGTAATCTTTTCTTTCATTTTTGAAAATTCTAAATCTTTTTCCTCTGAATCCCCAAGCATATCTAGAAAGAGTCTCGTCTGCAGAAATGATGACAGTCCATCTCTTCGGACCGCCTCGCACAAGTGGTGCTCACGTCTAACAGCCCACTCTAAACGAGAGGCACTGAAGTCGGAAAATGAGACTAAAACCAACGAAGCCCTCCATTCCACTCAACGGAGCTGCACAAGAATTATGAAGAAAAATTAGCCTGCCGACGAAGCATAGTGTAAATTTGAATATAACGTCGCGAGCTGGGGAGAGTCAGCTAGCCGTGCGGACCAGAAAATTAGGCGAGGAAAGGAAAGGCCGGGCTAAAGTAATCGCCCATTTAAATAACACGGCGAAATGAGATGGAAATGAAAGGTGGTTGGGGAAGGTCGGTCGCCTCGAGGGTGCGAAAGGGCCAGTCTCTGCCGGAAGTTGAAGAAAGCGTGAGTGAGTTGCTGGGGGGAGAGAGGAGGATGAAATAAATTGACCCTGGAGCGAGGAACACGAGAAGTCTTTCGTCTCGGATGCTAATCCACCGGTATTCAAGTGTATATTAGCTGCTTCCTTCTTTGTGTTTCTTTAAAATTATTTTGTTGTCGGAGATATGGGTTAAATATTCTTTTACTTACCACGCTTGACCTTGGACACTTGAACAAGGGCGCAACCAAGGAATACTAAAAAATCCAAAATTAAAGTATAACTGGAAATAAAAAGGAAATAAATATTATTGTATTTTTTAATCCTGACGTTAAACACGTAATAGATCAACAAATTCAAGTGCTAATCTAACATAATTTGTATTAATTCTTAACAAGTGATTGAAAATAAAGTATGTCTGGTGATTTCACCACCACTCAACCAAGTAATACAATAATCATATGAAACCCATGCTCGTTGAGAATTATAAATTCTGAACTTTACAATTCTAGAAACTTTAATACAAGTTTAGTAAGCAGAGATGTAATGCACACATTGCAGAGATGAGATGACATAATGTATCGATTTTACCCCCTAAGGGTCAAGTCTTCCCTTCCCCCTTGGTAAAATATCTGGCTAGGTCCTTGCACCTCAAATGGATATCGGACCAAGAAGCCACTCTCTCCGTGAATATGAGTTTGTAATTCTGTGTACTATTTGGAGAATCAATTATATCTTTTGCTAGGTAAAAGTTTTTTATATATTGAAAATTGCTGTTTTGACGTTGTCCCTTCTTAGATGAGAAGAAGGGGAATAAAATGTTTCATTAGGTGATCACTGACACAACTGCGATGAACTTGGCAATGAAACCTTAAATACAATTGAACTGAGAAAATCCATAGGAAAGAATGATTAAAAATACTGCATATTTCTTTTGAAAGATTAACAGCTCTGGAAAACTTATGTAATAAATTTACCAAAACCATAACGCGTTTTCTAATCCCTTGCTCCATCGCAGATCAAGAACTTTTCTTCTGTTAACGAGAATCGTCAAGAACATTTGTCATAGTCGACGAGAATAAATCAAACAGTAATAATATAACAAAATGTTTCTACTTATCACCGCAATATATTACCTTTATGAAAATAGCACGAAAGAAAAAATATCCCTTGCCACTTCACCGACAAAGCTTTTCATTACTCTTTCTCGTCGGAGTATTGCGCTGTGCCCGTAAAAGCGTCTCGCAGTATCTTCTCGAAAACTCTTTGAGAAAAGACGTTTCGAGGGATTCATTTGAGAATTATGCGCACCAGTACACCAGCGCTTATTCAAGACGCTACTTCCACCGCTAAACGATTCCCTTCAGATTGTCCATTAAGTTTCTCTTCCTCTACCACTCGCCTTCAAAGTGAGGCATCTTCCGTGAAGTGTGCTAGTAGCGTGTCGTTTTCCAGCGTTATGTTCGCCATCCGTCAGATAATCTTCGTAACTCGACGATTGCCTCATCCAAGTGATACTAGAATTCAGCGAATAATGAATATGTTTGTTGAAATCACCCTTTGATGCTCGGAAAAATATTTCTTTCACTTAAATGTATTTTACGTATTTTATCCAATATGTTAATCTGAATGAGGATTGATAGTTATATTAGGAACCTTGTAAAAGACGATAGAGGAAATTCAATCTGGCTCCCCAGGGAAGTAAAAACCATTATGCCAATTTTAAAGAAATGAACTTCAAAGTCGTAGGGAAACTACCAATTCGGGAACTGCTCTGCGATTTTGTGATCAGCTGATGTTTCGTGAGGTTAGTGTTTGATGTAAATGTAACGTACTTGAAAGAACTGTGCGTGCGCTATGGTGTCACCGATCAATGTAAGTATCAAACCACTAAAGAAAGTTGGCAACAAATTCAAGTATAATTTTCTGCAAAATTGCTGGAAACATATTGCAAATTACATATTAAATAATGTGACTGCGTTATTGGTGTATCACAATTATTTCCATTAAGTATGCTGGCAATAGTAGTGGTGTTACACTAGAATAATTCACGGGTACCATTATAAATCCAAGAAGTGATAATAAAAACTCCTTGCTTACCCTGTCGAGTGATCTATCGCTTATGACATTATGGAAAAATAAAAGCAATAGCAATGATTTCGATTTAAAGCAGGCGCGTATTAATACTATCTTTGTGTCACAGAATTAATCTCTATGATTGGAGTATGTGCAATACGCATAAATATTACATATTTTGTCGTTTATTTTTTACGGTATGTACTACGTGGTACATACAAATCAGCAAGATTGCTTTTTGAACAAACAGACATGGCTAGCAGTGCTATATCTTTCTTTTTAAGAGAATTTTCATTATACGATTTTTAAAATCCACACATTGGTTCGGATAATTGAAGCTTTACTGTACCCAGAACATGAAATTTTGATTATACAAAACTGATCAGTCATTCTGCCTCCTCCGAGAAAATTCAATTTGGTATTTTTTTGGATACAACACTTTACTTAAGCACTCATGCAACACGTTTAAAGGCTCAGTATTTCACTCCAATCGGACCATTGATTTTTTTAAATTTTTTTTTTTGGGTGGGGCTTTAGGGCTCGTCAACATCGCGGTCATTAGAGCCCACAGACCATTGAATGAAGTACTTTCTATTTCCAGAATCAGACTACGTAAATCATTTCCAGTTGTACAATGAAGATGGAAATATCATTAAAAAGATAAACCAAAGCAAAGAAAACAATTATATGCACATCGCGTTCGATGAGTCACGAAGCACTATTGGCAATATTTAGCATAGAAGGAAAAAGTTGTTCATTGTCTCTTTGTCCACAGGCGCGTGAAAATAAGCGTACGGCCATTAAAATCATAGTACGGGAAGTACTGACAATGTTAAGGAATTAAACTGCTAACATAGTAAAGCATGTTATTTTCATTTCAGTCTCCCACATATTTTATAATAAAAAGAGAATAATATATTTTACTTTTCATTTTTATACGACTTTCTTTTCCATTCATTATCGTAGCTTCCTTGAAAGTAAATACTAATTTGCGAGTATTAAATAGAATTAATGATAAATTCCAAGAAAGAAAAACATGTGCTCTACAATCGATTGTTTCTCATCTTACTTTGTTCAATCAGTTTGTATTGTTTGACCCATTATTAATATTAAAATTGTATTATTTGAAATTTTTACGAAGTATATCATATGACATCTATGACGCCCCTTTAGTTGAAATTATCATAACATATACCGCCAGGCAAAGTTAGCGACGCACTTTCTTCACCTAACCACAACTTACATGTTATAAAAAGTTTCGATGTTAAATTTTTCTTGAATATACCTCTGTTTCCTAAAAACATTTCTTTGCCGTGAGATATCTGTGACTCTCTTGGCCGCCTTTAGAGTCTCATTTGTGGAAATTAAAAAAAAAAAATTCTACGAAAAACATACTTTCAGATGCGAGAGAGGTCATGAATTAGCTCAAGAAAGTCCGTTCTAGAATGTGAGATGAACACATCACCTGCAGTCCAAACCTCATTAACCCTGCCCTCATTGAGGGGTGGGTTTTTCAAAAGGATTGAAACTTCTGAGGGATGTTCATTACTCTTATCTACATGGACTCTTAAGTCTAAAGGCATGTCTTAAGTCTAAAGTAATCTACTGTTACCCAGCCCTTCAAACCATTCAACCAAATTCCATACATGGAAAAGATACGAAACAGAAAAAAACAAATTTCGTCTATTGCACTTTTATGTAAAACGTTGCTTGCAGGACGGGGCTAAAGGGTCGGTTTTACTTGTATGTCCCATGAACAGGGCGAAAATGATGCGCCAGGGGTTGAAAAGAACCATGATAATTGAACAGTATTTTATTGGTCAACTAAAGCAAATTATGAAAAATAATAAAACATCTTGTGTCTCTCCGGTCTGTTTGGAGTCTGTATAACATTACGCGAGGGACGTTAACGTACGTATCATAAAATAATAATGAGGATAAAGTTTACTTAAACAATATAACCCTTATTGATTACGTAAACTTCAAAAATCAATAGATATTTGAAGAAATTTCTATTAAAAATAAAAGTCGCCCCCCTCATTTCATTTTATTTCATTTGTCTTATGAGTACGGCAATGTATTGCGTTTGTGAATATGAATTATATTCAAAATAGAGTTTTTGTTCAATTTTATTTTCTTCACCATACTATAATATTGTATAATTAATTATAAAATTCTACTGAAGATATTGGCTGCTAATGCCAACGATAAGTTGAGTTTTAACAAAATGACGACGCAGCTTAATACCCCGAAAGAATTTTTAAATGTTGATCAAGTTAGCTGTGAAAGTCTGCATCACTATTTTTATTGTATAATTTACTTGTTGTAATTAATTGTAATTCAGATGGTGAGTGATGAACACTCCACTTTCCCCAGTACTATATTTTAATAATACTATTCAGATAACATAAAATGCACAGTTCTGTTGAAAATACATTTCAAGTGTAGTCAGTATCGTGAAATACCTTTTTCTCCCCAAAACATAAATAAAAGTTGAATGACTGAAGCGAAACGCTGAAAGGTTTTATTTATCGCAGTTCTCTGAAACATTTATAGAGAGAGATCAGTTACCCACGCCGCCATTGTGTCCGTAGTGTCTTGAGAAAACAGCGTCTCCTGAGAGCGATCCACAGCTTGTCTTAGCATGAGCCTCCGCGCATATACAATTTACCTTCTCCCCTCGTCGAATCTTCTTTGAAAGATGCGGTGCAGAGGCGTGGATTAGCAACCGACCACTGGGCGAAAGAAGAAGCGGAGAGCTGATTAAGTCTGCGACGCCTTTGAAGCGACGCTTTCGCCTTTCTCTACTCCTCCTCGTCCCCTTTTGTGTTCTCTTCAGAAGCAGTTTCCTTTCCTTTGCTATGGAGCTTTATATTCCGTCTTACGCCCCGACGGACGCTTCATCGGATAAATATGATTAAAGACAATGCAGCGAGCAAGAAAGCGTTGTCTTATAAACATTATGGAGATTGTAGTGTCGGTAAGAAAAATGGAAGAGAAGAAGAATTAAAATTAATATTAAAAAATAACAATAATACAACTTATAATTTTCTAGTTTTTTCCCACTATGTAATTATTTAATGGTCGGGTATAGAGTTTATCATTATCCCCGGGTACTTTACACTACTATTTTAATTAATTCACCCATTATTTTAAACTATAAATATAGTTAATCCTATATATTAACACAAAAGTCAGTTCAGTATTGTAGTTCCTTTTTTTTTTTTTTTTTTTTTTTNAAGAATTATAAACACATTTATTTCAAATCCCGATATTACAACATATGTGAAATTTTTCCAAATCACAGATGAAAACAAAAATTATCTAAAAATTCATGTTGAGTTCTCTGTGCCGAAATGTTCAAGTCATGTAATTGAATTTATCGTACTATCGTCATCACACACAGAGACTACATAACGTTAATTTAAGGCGAATGCTTCTGTTCGACAATACCTATCGATGTATTATTTGAGAATGTTTTTGATATGCATTTATATTGATTAGAAAGCAAATAATAACATGTATTACACTAATATATGTTTGTATTTCACATCATTTTTTTAGAAATTGTCATAGACTTGTTTAAGAATTTACCTGCAGATGTTTTGTTGCAACAACATGAAGAAACCAACAAAAGAAATAAGTGACAATCCTTTCTATGAGAACAAGAAAGGTGCATATTTACCACCGAACGGTTTACGTCAGCCCAAACTGTTTCCTATGGCATTGCTGGTTCGTCATATCTCACGTGCGCTTTTTCAAGGCAAGTATCATCAATTACGGACGGTATTGTGTTTCTAAATCAACAATATTTCCTTCTTTTGGTGAGTAACTTAGAGATGTGGAAGGATGGTTGAAAGTGTAATATAGGGACTACATAATATTCCAGACCACCCGTCTAGACCTTTTGAAACAATTTTGCTGAAAATCTTGAAATTTGATTACACTTTCATTTTTTATCGAATGTAGATGTAACTTACCGTACAAAAATAAATGGATGCCAGGGGTTGGTTACCTTCAAAATCTAAAACGTAAACCTTACTTTTTATAGCAGATTTTTGTTTAGTGTAGAAAAGGGAATAACTCATGTGAAACATTTTATTTTTCATAGCAGATGGCGCTGGAAACGATGTCTTTTATTTCTCAAATCTCACCGCACGATAAAAGGAGTTCGTTATCCCTGCGTCGTCACAGCATAGCTTCAACGAATAAAGAGAACTGAACCTTTGCCAGACCGCAGATGTTCTTGTGTTGGCTATTCAGACAATTCTACTTATCTTACTTGTTATCTTAAACTTGAGCTCGAGATATTTTGAGAAAGATATTTTGAGTTTCAGATTGTTTCTTTGCACTTTCTTTCGTTAGTACTTCCGAGAGTAAACCTCAAAAGGGTTATTAACCGGTTTTTGTAGATTCTGTGACTTCCAAACTTTTGCTTTGTGGCCTCTACCTTCTTCAGTGTGAAATAAATAATTGTTTCAGCTCTTATATGATTCTAGTTAACCTTAGAATCACCACCGGTACAAATTTGTCCTCTGCATGTTTTTTATGGATTATCAAATGAAATTGGATGTAAAATTTGATAAAAGAAAAAAAAAATTATCTCCACCGGATCTGAAATTTCAACATACTTAATTTGTTGTCTAGCAAGTTTTGTTTTCTTTGAAAATAAAATTATCCGTTTTAAAATATTGTATATAATTTGCTCTTTCCTGTTCAGAAGTCACACTTTCCCACAAAACATGTTCAAAGTCTTCTTCGCCATTTTTACAAATACAGTCCGCTGCTTCACTCTGTTGTATCCCATAAGTATTAAAAAAGAACTAGGCAAATAACTATTAAAAATTTCAACGATGCGCAATGTCCTTGAATGAATTAAATATTATTACATATATACGATGATTTGCAATCTTTGCAAATATACTCTTATGACTGGGTGCAGTACATTTATTACACTATTCTTTCTTGTGTTATGATACACGAGAAATCAAACTTCTACAGACATAGTTCTATTCACGATATTTTCAAACTGAACAGTTACACCAGGCGAGGCATTTCTATACTTTAGACAGCCGAGGTATCTGATGTGACGTCATCAGCTTGGAGCAGCCACAAATATGTGGCCACAATACCATTCTATGCGCCTTGGGTGGCGCTCACGAATCTATAGGAAAAATATATGGAACGAAATTCACTTAGATGGCAATGGTGTACAAATAAAACAAAATAGACTCGTAGTTTATACGAGTAATTAATCATAAAAATGAGTACCAATGCATTACTAATTATATCACGTCGTCAAAAAAAAAATTAATAAAATTTACAGCAATCACAGGGCTATAAGGAAGTATAAGGGACCTGGCAACTGGTTTTGAATGTCTTAAAGTTTTAATGAAAAAATAAACTGTTATCTATCAACTCCTTGAATAAAGTTTGGACCTTGCGGGGCAAGAATTTGAATAGAATCATCTTGAAGTTGTAGAAGTTCTTGTGGATTAAGCTTTTGAAGGAACAATGTACAAATATATTCCCATGTAATTTCTTACATAATACAATTTAAAATATCACATATTTCACAATTTAATAAAGAAATTTGCATTGTCTTTCAGGACAATTAAGTAAGTTATTAAGAACAGTTGCAAAACTAGAGGTCCCGAAACTACAGACTATTTTACAAATACTTTTTTTAATGTACCCCACAGCTCCCCACCATCTCCGACACTGTTCAAAATGTACACTGCCGATTACCCACAAACCCTAGAATCAAGAATTGCACTATTCGCGGATAACACTGTCCTTCTTTCAACACACTTGGATATTCTCACAGCATATACTAAACTCCGGAACGACATTAACACATTCACATATTGGGATGACAGTTGGAGAATATATCTAAACACGGAAAAATCACAAACCAAAATATTTACGCTTCGAAAATTTACTCAACCTGCAGAAATAATTATTAACAACACACCGGTACCATAGCTCAGGTCGGATTACCAGTGAAATATCTGGGAGCACTATTAGATAGCAGATTAACTTGGAAACACCATATTCGCCATGCAGCACACAAAGCAAACGCAAGAATTCATGTACTATATCCATTAGTGAATATTCACTCCACTTTAAAAAATAGACCGCGGAACAACAATTTACAAATCAATTATCAGACCAACGTTAACTTACACATGTTCAGTGTGAGGAAACTACTCACATTAAAAAACTGCAAACAATTCAGAATAATTTCTTGGGAAATATGAACCAAGGTAACTTTCTTATACTCATCATGCAACTTCATAAATAATTAAATATACTACCCATATCCCACTACATACACAAACAGTCAACCTCCTTTACTTACCAACCTCCTTTATTGCCCTAGCACAGAAATATTCCAACTGGGATAGAAGGTTAGGTACTGTACAGACAAGTTCATTCTTACCTGCACAAGAACAAATGATTGGAAAAATGCTAAGTGATAATGGGTGAGGGAGGGAGTTGAAAGTTAATTGTTAACAACGTTAAAATGATTTAATGACATGCTATGATATGATGAGAAATAATAATACAATACTGATTTCCTAGAGCTGACATGATGATATGATGAGGAATATCCTGGAAACCAGTTGGTTGAAGCTGTTGTAGGGTTGATCCGGATGGGTGACGTATTGACAGAGAAGAGGTTGATGAGTAGTAAACCTCTTGTTGCACGTATCTTCTGATGTGCAATTATAAGCTCGATCTTGCGAGAAAATGTCGGCTTGGCGACGAGAAGAAGTAGCGATGCGATGTGTTCGAACGTAATAATCCCTATTGTGTAGGGTTGAACAAGATAAAATATATGTCGGTTTGGCGCCGACAGTAAAGAGTTCGAACTACGAAAAGAGAGGCGAGATCAGAAGTTTATCCTCTCATTAGTAGTAAAAATCATAGTAGTCGTGTACTAGAACTGAATCTCGTGTAGAAGTAGCGTAAAAGTGAAGAGGACATGTGCTTTATAGTTTCAAACTAGTGCGCTGTTGCCAATTTGATTCGATGAATCGATGTGACATTCTGCTAAGTCGATTAGGAGTGACGACTCGAGATGAGACGAGGAAGTTTGGCTTCGCCTAACTCTTGCGTGATACAGTATTAACACTCCAATGTAGTCGGCGAAGGTACTTGTAATTAACTCAGTAAATCATATGATGATGAATAATTCTTCCCCCACCTTTTTTTTAAAAAAAGTGTATGGCAAAATATTTGAATCAACCTATGGCTTGAAAGGAAAATTTCCTAAGCTTATCAACAATCAAGATAAATCACTTAAATTGGCCAAAGAGATTGTTCTCCAGAGATGATTCACTTAGTAAATGATTCAATATATTGCCTTAAAAGATTCGACTCACTTGTTTAATGAGAACTTATCAAAAATGTCTGAACAGGTACCTGCCAAGGATTCGGTTCCGCTACCCCAAAGATCTGTTGAAACCTCATTCTGCCACTCTTAATATGTATTTAATTAATAGATGATGATTCAAATGTTATGCAACAAAAACTTTACAAAGGTCTATTTTACAATTATTTTTTATACATGCCTAGCTTGGATTGTCCGTACTGTAAATTGAAGTGTATTGAATATAGTACAGATATTAAATGATAGTGGAGTAACAGCCAATTATAATATGTATAACATTCATATTATCAAGATGCTGAACGAAGCACAATAACCATCGTAAGCAATATTTCTCTTCATTAAACATACTGAGCTGTGCATCTGTTTAGTTCAATAATATCTAGCTTTATTTCGATTGATATTGCATTCAATTTATTTTACAATCTTCATGCTCTGATATTGCGTCGAAAATTTGCCTGCAATGTAGTCAAAAAATTATATTTGTATACTATAAATTATGAAGGCTAATTCTAAGAGTTGTTCATTTAAAATATACTTTTATTTAAAGCTAATAACCTAAAATGGATGTTCTATTCCGTATTGAAGTGGAAATACAATGGTGTTCGTGAGACGAAAGTCAATTAATGAGACCTAATAGGGGGAAGAGGATATACGGGACAAATATTCACCGTTTTGAATCCATTAACGTAGTATCCAATTTGATTTATTTTATATACTTTCCCCCTAACAATAGCACCTATTGACTCCGAATGATTATTCGTTTGCTTAAGATTACGTCAGTGGTTTGATGGAAATAAGTGGTTTATTAACATCAAATATGTTTAATTGAACATTTAATACGTTCAATTAAATGTTCACAGAAATCTTGTACATGACATTTACTCATATGAATAACAACACAAGAAAAGATTTTTCACTGAAAATCTCAAAGATAACTACATTAACTGCGTCCTCATTCATGAAACATAATCGCGACATGATTAGTCAATTCTATCAAATAAAAGAACGAATTGGTATGGACCAGTCTCGCTCGTGTTACTAAATTCAAATATTAATTGAACACCGCTTTCATACGAAGTCGCATATGTGTACTTCTTTTTGTCTTTGTTCCGGTACAAAGACGTCTTACATATACGGTGAAGACAATGTTATAAATTTAAAATACGGAAGTCATTCAATTTGTATTTAACAAATTCCACTTCCAATTATACAAGTAGAATAAGAGAAGTATTCTAATTGTGCGAAAAGAATCGAGATGTCTTCCGACCTTTAAGAATTGGTGCCAGGAGAGAGTATTCTAAAATATTTGCAATGTACAATGTCGTATGAATGATGTGTGTGTGGGTGTAAACGAATTTGTTCGATAACTCACGAAA
This sequence comes from Laupala kohalensis, assembly GCA_002313205.1. NCBI lineage: Eukaryota > Metazoa > Arthropoda > Insecta > Orthoptera > Trigonidiidae > Laupala > Laupala kohalensis. Next base: position 86,434 of record NNCF01133744.1, read on the forward strand.
AAATTGATATACCATTACTTAACTTGAGAGTTACGTTTGAATACATTTTAAATTGTAGTCTCTACCTGAGCTCATTTCAACCGGATCCTAAAAATTCAAAACGTAGAAAACATTAATAGAAAAACGTTTTATAAGTACATAAAATCCTGCATTCAGATTGCGAAACAACAATTTTGTATATCACGGCCTTCACGAGACCTTGGGAGAAGTTATACTAGATTGCGATTATATAATTTTAGAATGAAAAGCACACCCAAATTGCTGGATCACAGTTTATCTTTCTACAACCACCAGAAAAAATGGATTCTCTTTGTGATATGTCGCTAGTAAGGGAAGAGGTGTGGGTAGGGGAGTAATAGGTTGATCGGGGAGAGGGAGAGACCGAAGCTCAATTCCACATTCCGTGTGTGTGTCTAAGGTCGAGACTAATGCAGCAGAGAGCGCGTCACTCCCCCTGCCCACACCGCTTCTACCGTAACTGGCTCTAATCCTCTTCCCAGACCAAAGGGAAGCGAAGGGTTTTTCATTAACTGATGATCCGCCTCAAACAAAGACAGGAGATTAGTGGAGGATAGTAGGAAATACTTTCGTGAGATAAATACTTATATTGTGTAACAATAATTCATAAATCGCCTCAAATAGCACTGCAAGAAAATTAAGATTGTATGAGCGTGCCAGATGCATTCAAGGACGTAACTACATTTATGAAACTTTCATAATGTCATCTATTTTGTATATATTATAAATGGTCATTTCATCAATAATTCATAAATTATACATTTTTTTCTAATTTCAAAGCATTATGTACGCTGTTGAAATTTAAATTCTTTTAATTTAATTTTTTCTCGTTGAGCACAGACCTTTTGATGGTTTGAAATATCCTCTTCCCCATATTATATGTCTCATTAATTGACTTTTGTCTAACGAACACCATTATATTTCCACTTCAATACGGAATAGAACATCCATTTTAGATTATTAGCTTTAAATAAAAGTACATTTTAAATGAACAACTCTTAGAATTAGCCTTCGAAATTTATAGTATACAAATATAATTTTTTGACTTCATTGCAGACAAATTTTCGACGCAATATCTGAGCATGAAGATTGTAAAATAAATTGAATGCAATATCTATCGAAATAAAGCTAGATATAATTGAACTAAACATATGCACAGCTCAGTATGTTTAATGAAGAGAAATATTGCTTATGATGGTTATTGTGCTTCGTTCAGCATCTTGATAATACGAATGTTATACATATTATAATTGGCTGTTACTCCACTTTCACTTAACATCTGTACTATATTCAAATCACTATCAAAATGTGTGCGTGTAATCAAGATTTATTAGAAATGGGATAAGGCGTATAAGTGCTTGCTTGATATCTAAGTTCATTTTTAATTTTGATTTGTGTTCGGTCACATGCTTTGGAATAAAGGGAAAATGTGTCCTTGAGGTAAGTCTGTAATCCGAAAACATTTCAATCTGTTTTAGTTGTTTAATCTTTTACTTGCTGAAGTGAAAACAAATATTTAAAATAAACAGAAACTGAAAAATCGAGTAAATAATCCAGAAACCGTAATCACCACAAATAAAGGTCTAATACCAATTAGGTGCTTACTCGCTAACCTTGCGGACCTCCGTAGTCGTGGGGGAGGCTTGCGGTCAACAGCGCTCCCTGGGGCTTCCTTTATCAGCTGCCCCCGCGGCGAGGGTCGTCCCACGCGGCTTCCTTATCGACGGGCAGTGCCCACCGTTTCGCTCCTGTTTTCCCCTGCGGGGGATCCCCCTCCCTTGCGTGGTCGTGTCGTGTCTTCCGTGCTGCGTCCGCTGGCGCTCGTGTCGAGCGTTGTGTCTCTCCCTCGCGATGTGACTTCTCCCTGGCGACGCGTTCGCTCACAGAACACTTTGGAACCTCGACACTAATTTCTAACTAGCTTTTTGTGCTGGCACGATTAGATGAATCGTTTTCGAAACGAGATATTAATTTTCATTTTCAGAAAGTGAATTTTAATGGGAAAATTTTTCGCCGAAGATATACATAGAATCTTTAAAAATATTTTATTACGATGGTACCTTGAGTTTTAGTCATTAAATAATTCGTCAGTTTGCTAACGTTTCGACTTTTATTAAGTTTTGACAAATTATGAAGATGAATATATAAATCAAAACTCAAGTTCGCATAATAATAATAATTACACGTGATCAAGAATTTCCATTAATAATGTCTATTTACAGATCCTAAAAACAGCGGGAGTGTTAATTTAATGTTTGTGTATTTAACAAGTTCCACTATTATAAAAAAACAATAAATTTAAAATTTTATGGTACAAGTATAAATAATGTGATAGTTATCGTAAATATTAGATGTTATATTTTATGAATCGATGTCAAGGATAGGAAAGTACATAAATGAAGATGTAAATTATTAGAAGTTCGAAATATTATTTGAAATATTATAAATTATTTGAAGTTTATGATCGTAAATATTAATTCGCGACACGTATGAAATCTCATGACTTTTGCATATCTAAAACACCAATGACGTTGACGTTATTCAGAATGTATTTATTTATTCATTTGTACAGTAACTCTTACCCAGTACCTAACATAGTAAATACCTGGGATTAACTTTAGTTGTTAAATGTCTTTTTCTTGATCCTCTTTTCTTCATTATAATTTCTCTAACACAAAACAACACAAAATACACACTAATATTCAGTTCAACATTTTTAATCGTTGTTGTCAAACGTCTCATTTAATTCGTTACTTGTTTTAAAATTTGATTGCGGATGTTCGTTCCTACTATTACAGATATGGTGTACTATTAGGGATTGTTTGTATAAGATTTTATCATCAATCTCCCATCTGTTTTATAACATTTCTTACCATCCTTGTTACTACTTCTTGAAATTTTCTCATATTTATCTTTGCTATTAATAAATTCCATTTTTGTTTAATTCCAAATACTCCGTAATGTTTCATCATTATTACTAACTCCCCGCGTTCTTGTGCGTAAATTTTGCAATCAAAAAGCACATGGTCTCTGGTTTCTGAATCCCCGTTATTTCAACAACTGACATCTTCTTGCACAGCGTTAATTTTCTTAAGGTAGGCGTTAAAATTTCCATGAGCGCAGAGCATATTTTATTCGGTTGAAACCATTTCCTGTTTTTGTATGCAAAAGTCACATTTGGTTTAAAATCATACAACTGCCTACCGACCTTTTCACGATTCCACCTTATTTGCCAGCATTCGATTAATTTCTTTTTTAAATATTCCTTTCCAATTCTTTCGGCCTGCACTTAACTCTTCACCATCAATAGTTACTGTTTCTCCTTGTCGAATCCTATATTGTATGTTCATCATTTCAATATATCTACTGAAATAATACCCACAAGAACTAGCAATGCATGCGCAGAGTTTGTCCGATTTACTCTGCACCATTTTAGTCAACTTAATCGCTGCACACTAAATAGTTTTTTCTCCTTTGTCTTCGTTCTTACTTTTTGCCTCCAAACATTGCAGTCATAAGTTATTACTGGTTCAATCGCTCCTTTTTAAATCGTTAGCTTCACTTTATTTTGGATATATTCGAAATGTTTTGTGAAGGTAAATTTCTCGTAAATAATTATTCCTAAATATTTAACTTGTCTACATATTTTTAATGCCAATCTCCAACTTTAATAATCGGGTCTCTTCTTTTCTCTTGTGGTATATCAAATAAAATCGCTTCATTTTTTCCCTTGATATTTCCAATTTTACTGTTACACAATAATTTATTAATTTCCTCAATACCTCATCAGTTCGTTCTTCAATTACATTTCTACTTTTTTCTTCAACAAAAACCACAAAATCATCTGCATAAACTATTCCTTTAATGCGTTCTCCATCCAGTCAATTTAACACATTGTTCGCCATAATATTCCACTAAATCGGATCAAGCTGCGACCCTTGCGGGCATCCACGAGATATTTACCTTAGTACTGATTCTCCACCTATCTCGGGCATTATATATATATATATATACTTTGCCAAAATATACTTTGCTTCTCTTACATTTACTGTGCTCACAAATCGCTCAAAACATTCTGCTGTACCTCTTCCAGGCAAGACTGGTTCTTACTGAATCTTTGTTTACATTTAACTTGTTCCAATACTTGCTTACTTATGAAATTGTCAAATAACAATTCATACCCCGGAAGTAAGCAAATTGGCCTATATGAATTTGCTTTCCCTTTAAACTATGGATACTTTCCTAAAGTTTGGAAGATTGGAGTACTTAAGCTATTTCTAAATGGCAAGAATAAGGTTATACACAAATTTAAAATATCCTTTACTTCGTTAATGAATGGTTTTTGGAAAACCTGACTCATCTCGTATCCATTGTATCCTGAACTTTTATAAATTTAAGTTTCATCTATTAATTTTGTTACTATACCTTCTGTTTCTCTATCCTTTCTGCCCTTCGGAATACAAATAGTTTCCCTATCAGATACCATCTCCCCAGTTTGTAATTTTCCTCCTGTGTCTTCCCAATTCTTTGTAATGCTCGTTTCATCATGTTATTGTATTCCAAATGGTTTTACTTTTTAACTTTTTGCTACCAGTAATGTAGGATAATCTCCTTTTTTTCATAGACGCTTCGACAAATTCGTACCACCCTCTCTTTTTAAAGTCCTTAATTTTTGATTTGTACTCTCTAATTCCGTCTTCATACAAAATCTTCAATTTATTTTTCCGTGTTGTTCCTACATTTGCTCTCTGGTAACGTCGTCTTAACGCATTTTTTTCTTTTTAATTGTAAGCTCCTTACAGCACCTACTACAAGCATCTTCTTTTTTACGTGTAAATTTAGAAACTTTCTCTAGAAGCGTCATCTGCATGTCATCTATTCTGGCATATAATGCATTTTCCTTATGTTTCCTTGTATACTCGAATCGGTGTCCTTTCTTTTAAGCAGTGCATCTTATTTAATTTCACAAATGTTTATTCCAAAATGTGATTCCCCAAATCTATCCTGCTTCCATTCAAACGTACACTGAATTGTATAATGATCACTATATGTGGTTTTACTCACTATCCAATCTCCCATGTTACATATCTCTCTACATTGCGAAGTGTCAAATCTATTATTGATTCCTCATTGTCAGTTTTGAATGTTATTTTTCCACGCGTGTTGCATATTTCTGTGTTGTTTTCTAGTATCTTTTTTCTAAATCTCTTCCTCTACCATTAGATACCTTATCACCCCATACCGGCGACCGTGCATCTAATTCCCGCATAAAATAACATCTTTGTCCAAGTATAAATTTAAGATTTCTCTTATCTTGGCTAACTGTTTCGTCTCTTTCCCATAACACTGCATATATATTTATGAAGACCTCCTCCGTTCTTCCTTTTTTTACAGTGAACACCTGCTCCATTTTGTGCAAAATAATTTTTTTTTCTAAGAAATCTACATGTGCGTTTGTTATGTAGGCTGGAGATTTAGCAGGCTCTCTACATATGACTATAATGTAGAGGGATGAAAGCGATTTTTCCAAATGTTGTGTAGGGCTCTTGAATTAAGCAGATGTCTACCTTATGCCTGTTAACGATCTCTACAATGTCATGGCTACCAATTATTCCCCTCTGCAAGTTTACCTGCGAAACGTTAATCTTCATAGTCATTCTTTTTTCATTAACCCCTGTATCCGCACATACTCCTGGCAACATCGATTCGTAACACTTTGGTCATGTGCATAACCTCTCCTGATGCAGTTGATACATTTTGCTCTCTCATTCCTCCTTTTACAGTTTCGGCACTCATGCCCTTCCATAGCACATTGACTGCAAATATCAACCTAAATTTTCAGAATATATTGCAAGATATTTTTGTCTTCCAAATGTGATGAAAGATTAGGTATCCGACATTACAAATTTTAGTACAAGTTATCTTTATTTCTGCGGAAGTAGAATATTGCTTACTTTTGCAATATGATTCTCTGATAACCTTGTCTTTTCATATATTATAATATACCCCATTTATATTTTGTATGCTCAGGTTCTTTTGAAAATATTTAGTGTATGAAATTATATTTTTATTAGTTACGCATTTTCAGTCTCGTCAAATACGTCGTATCAATATTTTAAGAATATTCACGAGATGTATTAAATAATTTTTACATAGGGAATAAGAAATATAAAACCTTTTAAACACAAGATTTTATTTAAACCACGTATAATGAAAGTTAAGGTTTTTATTAAGATAATGCAACGCCAAATACTAATACCTCCATGTAAATTTCTCATTAGTAAATCCTAATAAAAATAGAAGTATTTACTATCTTTATCGCTGACTTTGTTGATTTATTTGCTTCGAAAAGCTTGTCGCGCGAATTGCAATGTAAATACGTCCTTTGGCAAGTACTGACTTATCAACCATCTATTAAATTAATTGGTGTATGCTTTGAAGAACATTTTCCACGACGAGTTTTAGCTATTCGAAATGATAAGATACGAATTTCCTGTGATGTTCGTAATGACGAAATAAGAATTTATAATGGAGACTATTAAGTTATGTAAATTGTTCTACTTATTTGTTTGAGGAGAAGGTTTGCATTTCATGGGACGCTTCTCGAGAAAAGTCTAAAGTCTGCATCGTGTTATATTGCAAAATATATGGGCTAAATCTATTTTGCCCATATATAGAGTTTTAGACTAGTGCCCCCCCCCCCCATCCGATCGATCTGAATTGTCTTGCAATATAACTCGATGCAGACTTTTCTCGATATATAATTTTCGTGTTCCTACTCGCGGAAGGAACGGTTGCATCGAAGGTCAATTAAAAGTGGCGTCAGACTGGGAACTCCTGTTCTTGTCTCACGAGTCCTTAACTGGTTGCTAAAGGTAGTATGAGAGTAACAGGCGTACTCAACCATTAATGAAACTTTGAATAATATTTTAAATTTTTTTATATTTAAGATAGTCATTATATAAGTAATCCATTAACTGTGTAATCCATGATCATATTTTCTAAAATCTTCAAATAATTAATTACAGTTTCAATTGAATCTATACTTGAAAAATTGTATCTAGTTTGACTAGAGGTCTCAACTTTGCATTAATTTTCTTTGAATATATTTGTCAGGGATCCGGAATGACAAGGTAAAATTTGTACTGTTCTTTTCTATTTTAAATTTGTGATAGTTGTGATATTCTTTTATACCGTCTCCATTATAAATTATTATACGGATATTAAATTCATTAGAAATTAATCCGAATTTATTATAAACCAATAGGTTTTATTCAGTAGAGCTCGTATTCAGTAGAACTTCAGGATGCATTTATTCAAATATTAACCCGACGTGGTTCTAATTTTCCTGGACGAGTTGAAAGAAACTATTTGATTCTTTGATTTAAAAAATATTCATTTAAAAATATTAAAAACGGTCACGTTAACCCATCAACCTCAAGAGAATCGAATCTACTATATCGATTATTATACTTCAATCAGATAATATAAATATTGTAAATAGTCCTCTAAAATTAAACAATTATTAAATAAATAATACAATTCTTACGACCTTTTATGGACGAACAGTATATATTTCTTGTAAAAAAACACAACATTTCGACTTCGTTTGAATTTAAACAATTATTCCTCATTGTAAATTACTGTACTTGATACATTGCGATCTACATAAAGGCGAAAATGAAAATAATCCTGTAGGATATACTTAAGAGTAAATCGTATTTTGTAGGTCATAACTCTTAATGAACAAGCGGTACTCATCTTTTCATGCGTTACATTTTTTGCTGAAACTAGAAGAACAAAAATTCCGTTCGTGAAAATAGGGAGCATTATTTTTTTGTATATACTGCCATCTCCCCTTTCGTCATTCTTCATCTTATCCTCGCCCAGAAATCTCCATCTTAACAGAGTTCCACAACCGATCCTTTTAGCTAAATATTTTATGTCCCTCATACGTTTCGGGCAAAGCAAGGCTGCCGCACGGGAACAAATTTAGCCTTCCGTCGGGGCTGTTCTATGGTAATGAAGCGCTTGACGATGCGACGTGGATGCGTGTGGAGGCTTTTACTATCGTTTACTTCCACTTCACCCGAGACCGACGTCACAGAGTTTTCTAGGGTGACTTTCATGAAACAGAAATGAATGGAATCTACGGAATTTCCCAGAACTCCACGTAAAAAATAGACCGTTGATGAAGCACATTTTTAGGAACGAAGAATTATAAACGAACACACGTCCGGAAATGTCTCACAAAGGTGATACAATGACACCAAGACAGAGTAAAGACACAAGATGAAAAAGTGAGTAAAGCTCTTTATTGGGAGAATCAAGAAAGTGATATAGGTATTCGAAGTTCAACAATATCAAATTACAACAATGTTCAAATTTCGTCCAACTATCAGCGATACAGACCTCTTAACACATTCTGTATTACCTAATATTTTCATTTGGGTAACATCGGTCATCACTGTCATTCGATGACGAACAAAAAAAGTATTTATTTTAAAAGGTATTTGTTATAAATAACACTAGATAATAATTAAATGAGTTTTAACTTGCATTGTTCTTATGAACTTTATTGGAATCAATGGTTCTACAAACTTGCAGCCTACGATATATTTCTGCGACAACTCCAAAGATACCAAGAGCTTTTTTCTGTTCACTCCAAAGACGATAGTACTATCATAACGTCAACATTTGTCACACACCAAAGGACACAATGGTAGAATTAGACAAAAGTAGCATTATGGTATTTCTTGAACGATATTGCCTACAGTTTTGAAATATTTGCTCATTGAATATCGTTGTTGTACTGTTGTCTTGGAGCAAACAAAGTCAATCATAATCAATTCATTGTCATAAAGCAGTTTCAAACTGCGTATGACCCCATGGAGGACAATAAACTAATTCCCTCTGCGGAAGCAAACAAGGGACCATCCCATCAATTCCGATCAAGAGACCTAAGTTAGAGGCGGATTAAAAATTTCAGCACACACCTGATATAAGAATAAAAGTATAGCTCGATACGCGTTACAATATTAACAGAATGCCAACAAATTTGTAATAATTTTCAAGTGCTTATTGTAGAACTATATTATCAAACTATAGTAGTATCAAACCATAGATTATTCGGAGAAAATTGTTTATAAATTTTCAAAATACCTCTTAATTTGAAATTTATTATTTCAATAGACGCCGCCAAGAACCTATAGAGACTGTGTAAAAAGAACCAACTCTACCCAGGAAAACTGGAGAAAAACGCGAACCAGGATATTATTATTACATCAATAAAGTTGATTGTTCACCCTTATTCAGTTTGTCAGTCAGTTTAAAACGAAAAAATTATTGGGAGAAAATTATAACATTAAACTCAATTAGTGTTTTAAATCTCTAGTAGAATGCTCGATTTACAAAAAAATTAACTTACAAAATTGTTAAAATATCTATTCGACATGCATCGTTCTGTGTGCTGCGGCAAATTATTTTTAGGCAATACTAACTTTCATACAATTTTTTTGTACACCTTTGAAGATAAATTCAATAGGAGTTTAGATAGACTAATTAAATATTTAAAAATTCAAACTAAAGGTTTGAAGTAAAAATAAACTATTTAATTAACCTGTCCTTTATGTAATGCGTTGCCATCTTCGCGTAGTTCAACAAACCATTTACATCGTCAGACCCTAATTGCAGCTAGATACGGTGGTCTTGTATTTAATGCCAAGTTGAATTCTGAGAATCTAATTTTATAATTAAGGTTTGTAACACCGTGGATTTGAAATTGAGTACAACATTCTAATCCTTTTTCTCCTTCCATCAGGACTAATTTCACATCTCACTGCGCGTTTCAGAATGGAAATTACTCAAGCTTTGAAAAGTCTTCTTCCACAGTCTAAGCTATAACGAGAATGAATGTGAGCTCTATATGATCTGTGGGTTTTAATTTTTTTCTTTACAAAATAAATATATTTCAAGAAATTTCAACTCCAGTAATAGATTAAAATTTTGTTTTAGTGGTATTACAGACCAGAGGATCTCAACCTCTCCACTTAATAAAATTAGACATTACATAAATCAACGTACTATTTAGGTTCGGACTAGCACCCCAATTTAATCAAATCACTGAGAAATATAATAATTTTCTTCATTTTTATTGTTATGGTTTTATAAAACATTATTATAAATAATAATTATGAAAAAACATGATTTAATTTCAATCGTCTAATAGCATAGTATAAGCAATATTCAGGAACTCGCTTGAGTCGTTTGAAATTCTCGAGAGCATGTAAAGACATTGCGACCGAGCGCATCGCTTTCGTGATTTATGCATCACATCTCGGAAACATCTTTTTGCAATGTCTGGTAACATAAAAATAAAAACTATGAAAAAAAATACTAAGCTAAATTTTCAACAAATCAAAGTAAACATATATAACTTTCTTGAGTTAAAAGTTGATCTGGTTTTGAAGATAAGTGTTGCGTGAGGGGCAATGCATTACACTATCAATTATAATCGGAATTATTTTATTTAAATGACCGGTGGTTACTCTTTGCGACTATAAATCACAATAAGTACATGTAACTCTGTTTTTATGAAGATTTAAGATATTTTAGAGATATAATTATACCTACGCTAGTGTTATCTTAAGTACGATATCGTAGGTTCTAATTCTCGTTTGTAAACATATGTAGCACTTGATTGATAACACGATCGACAAGATTTTCAACTCCTGTATACACTAGTTTAAGTTTCTTATTTTCGTTTCAATTTTGATAAGCTGTATTTATGTCGCCATTCTTCATTTGAAATAAATCAAATATATAAATCGTCTGTAATGGGATCAGAATGACTTGACTCATCGATTTCCATGATAAATCTCTTCCCCTAATGATATTATGCTATCATTGAACTTCTGTTAACATATTCCCAACATTATTGCATACGAAAAGATATTTTAAAAATTGGTAATAGGTGTTAAAAAAATACTTCCCTCATGCTACCCGCGCACATCAAAGTGCGTCAAGCCAATGAAATTTAAAAATCGGTCGTAAATGGAATAACGTGGATGGAATTCTAGTTAAACATCAGTGCCCCGGGGTCCTATACAGTAGGCTACACGTTATCCGATTTCAGGAATGTGTGAAGTATCACTGAAATTTAACAATGCAGTGTTCAGTGGTCAGGAAATACTTAACAAAACTGTTCGAAGCTAGGAATAAGGCTGGGGTCAACCCATTTGTTCGTACTCTCAATAACAATATGTTTAATATCTGTAAATATTATTTTAAACTAGCTAACCCGATAGACGTTGCCCCGTCCAAATTTCAATAAATTTGTTTGTCATCGTTTTGAGAATTTATGAAAAGCTATTTTAAATGTGTAAACAAAGTAAAAATGAAAATATAAGATATATTTCTGAGTGATTAAAGTATCTATCAACGATTGTGGCCATGGATATTCAATTTGAGGGGTACATTCAGAAGTACGCCAATGGGAAATTTTACATGCGAGATGAATTCTATCGGAAGTACACCGATGAAATGCAGGAAATATGTGATGTGTCTGAAATATGATCAACTTGGAACCAAGCATTTTTTCCCCTAAATTTATGTCACAGCTCAACTGAAAAACTGAAAAAACAAAACAAAAAAGAATCATCCAAATATGTCGTTCCTATCGTCAGTTATGATCGAGAGTGCGTACAAAAATTTTGATTTTTACAGTTGTCTGAATTTTTCAACTTTCCTTTGTTATTGTCCCGATTTTTTTCCTGGAAACGTTTTCAGGGTCAAAGCGAACAAAACAAAGAATTACGTATATCCACCGTTCGAATCATGAGTTATGATTTTGGGTTCATACAATATCTCATAGAAAAAGCACTTTCAGCTTTTCTCAAATTTACCAATTCTCCGGGTAGGTTTTCCAATTTTTCTTTCCCAAAAAAGCTTATTCTGAGTATTAGGAACATTTAAAATAATAGACATTGGTCCTGTCCTTCTCAAGTGACGCGCTTACCAATGAATAGCATTTAATTTTTATTTATAAAGATTAATTATATAAAGGTTTCGTAGATAAGGTAATGTAGTTATTATTTTGTATTAAATACCACCTAGTTTTATTAGATAGACAAATTTATCCATGTGTACATTATGGATAACCATTGCCGTGTACTCTCTGATGAACAGATATTTCATACAGCGATAAAAAATTCAGAACATTATATCATAATGTTTTTATATTTGGACATTTATGCTGCGGAAAACACTATTACTGAGAAAACCATCTACTCTGGATTTTTATATTCCCCGCGAACGAGAAAGAGAAAAGGGATTCTCCATAACATCGCGATCCTCTTAAAAAGATTCCTTTGGAAATATTAATCCCTAGTGACTGCGTGAACAAAGGCCATTATAATAAAAATAATGTTACAGTCACCCATCGAGAAAATACGGGATGCGCTGGATGGCTCATTAAGAACATTAAACGCTGACCAAATGTCTCACTTAGCCGTCGTACCCGCTCGCTCGCCGTGCCGGTTCATGGCTGGCGGCCCACAGTGGTCGTAGTTCGGTACCCGCCCATCGCAACGCCACCGGCGCCGTGGGCGCGCCGCGGGCGCGCCGCCTAATCTTCAACGCCATTACGGCTCCCTCGACCAGAAAGAGGCGGCAGTGGCGACGGCTGCATCGCCGGATTTGTATGTAAATGAGCAACTTTATTCCTGTGGCTTATAGGCACGCCTCTTCTCTTTTCCCTTTTCCTACTTGTATCTCTTATTCTCTCTTCGCTCATCTCCTAAAACTCTTCCCCTATGTTTCCATTGCAGCCGTGATTAAGTGGATGCATCTCCGTAATCCGGGCGTCCTACGGTTTTGCCGCAGAAAGATTCCGTGATGAAGAAACCGTAAAATCTTTCGAAGAAAAGAAGAAGAAGGGAAGAAATTCATTTTTTTTCGCTATTTCAGTTTGTCGCGTTAATGAATATACAGGAGAGAAGTAATCTGCTTTTATTATCACTTTCCTTAATCTGAAATTTCTGTGTAACGGTGAGGTAGAGAATGGAAATTGGTATATATGCTTCTCAGTCACCACGAAAGAGAGGATTGTGTTTCTGTTTGTCAAGCAAATTATTAGAAGTAGAATCTACATTTTCTTGTGCAGAATGCAATTTCTAGCAATTTCCACACCCTTAAGTTTTCTTCTGAAAAATATCTTGAGGTTATTACCGTAATTGAGAAAGCAGTTTCTCTGCTGAGGAAAAAAAATCTCTAGATATAACCTCAAGATAATTGATAAATTGTCAAAAAACTAAACACCGAAAAATATTGATATGTTTCGTTTGCTGCAAACATTAGCTAGAAAATGTCTGTACGAATATTTTTCTACTTAAAGACTATCCACGGAATGTACATTTTAGTAAAATTTCTATCAATTTATGTATTATTTTACATAGTTTTTTGGCAAAGCTAATTCATTTGCATAGAGCACAATAGGCACCAAAAATCTTTCATCATACTTTTAACATTGTGAGACGTTTAAAAGCATCAATGTTTAAATACTTTACGTGGCATAATATTTTATTGGAATAAATAAATGACCTTCCCGATTAGAACTTAACAGTAATCTATCAAATTGTTCTTTTGTCGATGAATCATCTTTCCATCAATCGTAAAAAGTCAATAGGATGAAACTTTGGAAGTTTGGGTTTCACATTTATATGACTATATAGATATGATAAACTATTCAACTTAAAAAACCAAATCTTTGTATTGATTTCATTAATATAATTTTCTGTGTCAAACCGTTTTCTTTTCTTAAAAAAAAACACTTTAATAATAATTTAACTTATCGAACGACATAACGTGAGGAAATGAATATCTCACCCTCTCAACAAGAAACGTCAGTGGTTCCATGTTCATTTCCCAAAGCTAAATGATCTAGATTTCATGCTCGTTTTCAATAATGCAATATGGGAGAGATCTCACCCTACCCTCACCCCAATCTTTCTTCCGGGACCCTGAAAGACCTACTTCCGTTACGGACACGAGCAGACACCACCACCAACTCCTCCCCCTTCGGGTCGACTCTGGTAGTAGGCCGTTCGAGACCACCATTGTTGGTTGGCTTGCCTGCTTCCAAGTAATGTACCAGATAAATCATAGCGATATTCGCCAACTGCAGCCCCGCCGTCTTTCCAGGCGCCGACAGAGGAAGCAATCCGTACTGGCCCCGAGTTTCACTCATTGCTCTATTAAGACGTTCCGCAAAAACTTGCCGTTATCCTTTCGAGTCGGCCAGTTTCCTTCCTAGAAAGGAGAACGCAGCCCTTGGCGCTGGGGGTGAGGAGCGGGGGGCGCAGAAGAAGCGGCCATGATCGATGTCGAGTGAGACAAATGACTGCGGACTAGAGCCTACGCACGTGGCGACACGAACGAGTTGGTCTCACATTCCGCCACCAGGAAGCAGCAGTTTATGCATTCGAATAATTCGCTTAGGGGGAGGGGGAGATAATTTTGTGCTCCAGGTAGTTTGTTTGTTTTTGTAATTTGAGAGAACAAAGAGTGACTAGATGACAGGAGGACACACATTAATAAAATTATGAAATCAACATACGAGCATTTCGCTGATTTACAAACACGGCAGCGACGCGAATTTTCAAGTATGCCTCTTTTATTTGTGAGATTTTTTTTTTCAATAACCTAAGCAGTAGCGGTGATTGGAGCACTGCATTTATAATTTTGAATTCAATTTTAATCCGTTTAGTTCCTTACGTTTTATTATTCATTGACAAACTGATATTACATGAACCCTGCATTAGGTTTCTAGAAAATTACTTCATTTCATTCAGTATTTTGAGACACATATTATATCAAAAATATTATTGAATTGATGTGTCTTTATTGGACATACCAATGCTTAACTGCCATCCGAACATTAAAATTATCTCTTCATACTTAAATAGAAATTAGTTCAGTAGTATTGATTGTAAATAAATTTAAAATTATAAATAATTATCAAATTAATATTTATAATGGCTAATATTTATAAATAATATTTAGTTAGCTAGGCATGTGAATATATCTCATATTTTTTCAGGAACTCGCGCAAAAGTTGTAAGCGATATATTTTTTATTTCATATTGTTTATACGAACGTATCAGATATTGAAATGAATTTCTATAAATCATACATTAAAAAATAAAATAATCATTAACACATATATTATACAAGAAGATAAATTCATTTGCTATGTCATAACTGTTATGTGGTTGATATTGACTGGTTGGAAGTTATGGAATATGACAGCGACGTGTAACGAAGAAAAGGATACATGTTTTAGATGATTGATGTTGAATTTTGAAAATGGAATTTATTTCACGATGTGCGGGAAACGACGTTAACGTTTTTTATGGTCCCATTTCATCCTTCACTCAGGCACGTGTTGGAACATCATTCAGGAACATCAATTTTAAAAGTGATGAGCAATAAGTTTGCTGAGAGAATACAAATAGTTCTTTCTAATGGTGGACTGATATCTATGCAGTACATGACACTTGATTCTAACTAATATATCATATGAAGGAAATATTGCGGAATTTCATGTTTTATGCTTTTATCCATTAGAATCAGTGAACATATAAAGTGTACGTGTTCTACGGGGACGTTAGCTGCTGAAATCGTCATGTAGAAGCTTTTCACGACGACTCTTTATCTACTAATTCCACGCACTGTTATAACCTTATTTTAATGGGATCATTTAAATTATATGTACTTTAATTTAAACAATCACCAAATACAAAATTGAAAATAAAATTTTGCCATATTCATTGTCCAGTTTTGTTTATGATAAATGTTCTTCACTCTTTGTTAAAATACAACTTAATCAGTTACCAAAAATATGTACATTGAAGAAAAAATTAAAAGAAAAGTTAATTGAAGTCATTGTTAAGACAAATGTTCTTCACTTTGTTTAACAGTGCTTCTCATCGCACTTAGGAAGAGAA
Source organism: Laupala kohalensis (assembly GCA_002313205.1). Lineage (NCBI taxonomy): Eukaryota > Metazoa > Arthropoda > Insecta > Orthoptera > Trigonidiidae > Laupala > Laupala kohalensis. The sequence continues at coordinate 102,456 of NNCF01133744.1, forward strand.
TTATTATTCGCGAAATGGAGTGGACAAATATATACCCCATGGTGCCTTCAATTCGCTTATCAGGGGCTTTAATGACCTTGATGTTGACGAGCCCGAAAACCCCAATAAAAAAATTCGCCTGCTACACACTGATGCATTTCGTTTAGAGATGTCGGGCCCATCACGTGAATAGGACGCATCAACGTGAAGTCACCATCAGTTTTGCTCAGGGAGCATCAGAACCTCTTGCTACTCGCGTCAACATCCTGGGAAACCACCACCACTGACTTCACCACTACACACACACCACTTCAAAAAGTCTCACCAACTTCATTATTCACGGTCGAAGAACGTACGATATCTTCACGCCTTCCTCAGCATGAGAATCGGATACACCCCACCTTTTTTCTCCAAAGTAACTTTTTATTTATTAATTTATTTCATTTAATACATGTCTTTTGGGGAAGTTCAGGCCATGAGGTCTGCTCTTCCACTTAACCGTGAGGAAATTGAAAAGGAGAGATGTTAGGTGACCGTGGAACGTATGATACTGAACCTACATTAGTCTAGAGTAGGTGAGGGAAACCCCAGCCGAAAACCCAGTTCGGTCGAGCAGAGTTTGAACCCACGCTCTACCACTCAGCGGTATAGTGGAAGCGAAGACGCTACAATAGACCACCGCTGTCGGTAATCGGCGGGACAGGATGATTGCGATTGTAAATATAATTGTATATTAATTGTAAAAATATTTTATATTGTTAACTGACTAGAAAAGTACTTGCAAATGTGATTGGAACGTTCAAAATACCCTTGCATGTTTCTCGTGGACTCATAACATATTAGCGCTCTACGTGGCAATTTGAAGTACATCACTTAATTCCACATCTTCGCTTGAGGAAGAGGACGAAGCAAGGAAATGATGGTAGCGTGGTCTAGAGACACTTCCCCTCCTGTTCACCCTCGCGCAATGCTTCCTGTGTAGCGCTACGCGACTGCAACCCGTGCAGCGCTTGTTCCACGGGTTGCGTTCACAACGCGTGTTTTCTTTCGTGTTCGCAATGGCAAGTGCTGACATAAGATTCTGTGAAGCATTTGCAGTCACTATTGGTTGCATCCCCACCTACAATAGTGAGGTGCATTCAAACGAAGGTGATGGAACGTATTTCATTCGCCCCTATTATTCTACGAAGGAAGTTTTTGTGACACTCCGTTGGGATTTTAGAATATCCTGTTTGTTAGGATAAGTCATAAAAGGAAATGAAATATGCAGTTTTTGGATGCGCAAAGATTTGATTGAATCATAGCAAATAGGAACAGTAAATTAAGAATGGTGAGAAATGTTAACGCGTTAAGTGGTTTATATTTTCATTTGAATTATAATGAGAATCATAATGAGAATCATAATGAGAACCATAATGAGAATCTACAGGAAACAGGTATTTTAGATGGGGTAGTACTGCACCGGATTTTTGTGCACTAGACTATATATTTTTAAAAGTGGTAACCATTGAAAATATAAATTCTTAGCCTTTGTAGATTATATTGTATAACATTTGTAGATTTTATTGTCCAACAATTCATTAAATAATTGATAAACGAGTGTATTTATTTTGTTACCACATTTTAGATAAGAATGAACTTTATTTTGTTCTACGTCACTGAATTAATGCCCAACACAATTAAAATAAGAGACTCTACTTTTGTAAATATGTTAGATTTCAGAATAAGCTGTAGACTCAGCAACTTAACTCTTTGCACTATTTCAGGTGTTTATTGTTGTTGTTGTATTAGTCCTTTATTATTGTGTGCTTTAATTAAGAGATAGTCGGCTGTTCAGAGGTACATTTTTGATATTTCAGTGCTACATTTTCTATCTTATTGATAAATGCTCCCAACGAAGATATGATACGAATAGAGTATTTTCATGGAATTTTTCGGGAAAATTTTTAAGAACTATATCTTTTAGAAAACGAATAGTTTTCATCCATCTGGTCATGATTTTTCTGATAAAAGGTTGTATAGCCGAAGTTGAATAATAAAATAAATAATTTCTATTCATGAATATGAAGTTTAATACAAGGATGTATATTTATAATAAAGGATGTTTAATAAACAATCGACCAAAAGAAATTTCTATGTTACAATCTAGTTCGATATTTGTACTACATTATTAAGCTTAGAGTGTTAATTTTTATTTACGGTTACTGTTTGTAAACTCTAAAAATAATACAAATATACTTCAAAACTCTAATTATAACCAAACAAAAGATAAAGTAGAGAGTTGCCAGTTTCTTCTCGTTTCTTTGCATTGTCCAGTTAATTCTGAAACTGTTCTCTTATGACTTATGAACTCACGCACACTTTACACAAACGCTTCGGAGAAGCAAAACAAGACATAAATTTTGCGAGGAAAGACGCAAGTTTCCTCACAAAACAAAATGCAAACTCCGTAACTACCGTCTATGACCTGATGAAAACAGGATTACTTATTTTATTGAGTAAATACCGTATTCAGCTTCTTTTCGTTTCCTTTTTACATACGAAGATGGTTGTTACAGGGCAGAAAAAATTCAACATATCAAATGCAGAGAAAATTCTGGTTAAAAGATTACTCGGCATATTTTAGAAATAAATTCAAAATTATTTATCCAGGAGTTAATTGTAAACTCAGACAGAAGAAAAATATCTACTTATTACGAAACTGCAAAGCTTTTGTTTCGTCACTGTGAGCACGCTCTTAAGTTTTCGTTTTGGAGAACACTTGTTTTTCATGACTTTTCATGTTTGATTTCATGTACTGAGATTACCGACAACGGTGGTATTGGTGGTAGTGTATTCGCTACGTCGATACCGTTGAGCAATAGTGTGTTGGTTCAAACCCTGCTCGGTCGAGGTTTTCAGTTGAGGTTTCCCTCACCTACTCCAGACAAATGTCGGTTCGATACTATACGTTTCCTGACATCCCAACATCTCTCCTTCCCAATTTCCTTACCCAAGTCATGGTTAGATGGAAGAGTGGGCCAAAGTGGATGTTGTGTACGGGTTTAGCGAGTCGAAGTGGTTGGTATACCTTTGGCCAAAACATGAAGTCCCGGGTTCGAGTCCAGGTCACTCGCAATTTTCACCTGTCCGTAGATGATGCAATCATTTTGAAATTAATCGTAATAATATACAGAGATATCGAATTTGAAGATAAATCTATTGATTTTCAATGAAATATTTAGTGGATTATGTGGCTTTTATATTATATACAGGGAAATGAAGGAATGGAAACTTATTTTGCAATTAGAAAAAAAAAACTTTTTCACTTAACTATGTATCTTAACTATGTTTCACTTAACATGGAAAAAGTAATAAATCAAGAGTTTTTGAGAAAATGATTGTATCTTTCTTTTAATATCTCTTCGTCAATTCTTGGGGTGTCATGAACATAAGCTTTAAAAATTAATTTGAAACTTTGATACTGTACTTTTAGATCAGTCCTGACTTTTTAGCAGCGAAAGAGTGGGTCACTTGTTATACGCACTTATTTGCCAAACCTCGAGTTTCCACCCAGTGGCCACCATGAGCGTGGGAGAGCCCTGACTGGACGCCATTACTAGCGTGGCTGGTCGCTCGGACACGCAGCCGCGGGCAGTATTAATCCGAATTAGCGAGGAGCATGTTCTGCGTAATATTTACCTATTATCGTAGTCATAATACGCAGACTCCCGATTTAAACCCACCCGTGGTAATTTATAGTTATGTTAAATATGATAGTTGTATATAAAAGTGTTAATGATGTAAAACTACAAATGCCGGCAAAATGCGAGAGTCAAGAGTTTGTTTATGAATCAATAAAATTTGCGCTAGAAAGGATCCTTAAAGATCACTAGCAATTTGCAGTTATTTATTGTTTTTATTATGAACCGTTTTTCTGATCACGTGAAAATGTATAAAAGATAACTGTAAATGCACATTGACTTCTTCATGAAATTGTTATACAAAATAACACACATATTACATTAATATTATTAACTGATAATGCAAATCATTATAGACAGTTTTCTTTCTCTTCCATGTGAATAGTACGAATCTGGTAAGGGTATAGTCTCTTACTTTTTATACTCCATATATCAAACTTCTTCCCTCTTCCTCCCCATTTGAACCTCTACCCAATGTGAATCCATAGTGATAAACTAAGGATTAAAGAGATTCCGTTCGACCTTTTCGTCTCAATACTTAATATGAACGACACGTTGGAACTCAGTCGGTCAACACCAGTTAAAACTTGAATATCTAAATGGTTGAGCATATACACATGGCTAGTGATATATAATCAAACCAAATGGACATATTTTACTTCTATTAGCATCCATTACATAATAAAAATAAATAAATAATTGAAGACTGACGACCTTATAATGAGCGAATTCCATATATTTTGTGCTACAGTACAGTATTCCAACACGTTTGTGTAATCTCTCCTTTTCTTGTAAACATATTTTGTGTTTATATATACGTTTAATATTATGTTGAGTTGTTGTTTTTTGTTTGTTTTTTGTTATAATTCGTTACACCTGACGACGACATAAACCAAAAGTTGAAAAGTTGTGTACATAATAGCACAAAATATGTAACTCTCCATCATAGTATAATAAGTCTTAAATTAAGTAATACGGACTTTTACGGATAATTGAAACAAGTTTAAATCGATACCAAGGTGTAACCAGGAATATCATGTTGACAAAAATTAAAAAGAATTCTTAAGTGGTAATCGACCCCATAGATCTCATGGCCGCGAGAAGAGTGAACCAATCCAAGATTTAAAGATGAATCTTATAGAGAGAGAGATTAGTTTGTCAGTATTCTTCAATGTGCTTGAGCTTATTCCCATTATTGTCAAATTCTAAAGAGAAGTTATACTCTTGTATTGCAGGATTGGATTGCGATACATTTCCAGAAGAATTGAGATAAACCTACGTTAGAAAACTTAAGATAGAAACTTTCGTTGACTAATACAAAAAAGTCAACTGGATTCCATTCCGTACGGAATATTTCAGGTCAAGATTATTTCAACGAATATCGAAATGTGACTTTTTCATAATACTTTAATTCCACACGTTTCTTCAAAATCGTTATATCCATTTTCTAGAAAATTTTCAGAGTTTTTAGTTGATATATACAATTACTGCTCACTTAATAATGTAGGATGTTTTTCAACGAACTGCAATGAAGTGTTTGTGATTGATATTCGGAGTTAGAAGACAGAGAAAAACCTAGTTCTTCTCATGTCTCAGGGTATACCATCGGTTTAAGGAAATATGAAGCATTATTCTTAATGTAACTTTAAGTATTACGATAATTCTGAACTGGTTCGGTAAAATGCTTTCAGGGAAATGTTCCAGAAAATATTTAACTTAAGAGAACAGAAGTACTACGTTCTCAATGAAGTGAACGTCAATGGTTTAGATAATATTGTAGTAGTAATTCTTAAACGTTCGACTTATAGGCAAGTACTTTTGGATAGACACATCAATTTCAGTGTTTTATATTTATTTTAAAATATTCTTAATTTAAGTAGTCTTATCTTCTTTTTAATTATACTCAAAATTAATTACCAAAACGTCTGTTTATGAACGGTAAACTTCATCCAAGTTCATTGCAAAATTGAAAAAAATTGGGAGTGAGTGACCATAAGTCACAAAAGAAACCATGAAAAACAAAATATTTTCTAAAAGAAATCTATAAGAGCAAAACATCTCTTTAAGAGTGACCTATGTATCTCAATCTCTTCGTCATATCCTCTCAGGAAACTTCAATGTTCATGAACTTTGGGAGCAAGCGCCTTTCTCACGTAAACAGCTCGCCCACTCGGCTGTTCTCTACGGGAATCCCCTACATTCAGCATTAACAACTGAATCGCGGTGCGATGCGCGCATGTTCGCCTGGAGGTCACAAGAACCTCCGCAAGGGGCGCACCATTCGCTCGCCTGCCTTTGTTTCTTTGTCTGTGGAGCGCACTGAAGACCCCCGTGCGAGGAAGTCTCTTGCAAGACCACGAGTATGTGTGTATGTGAATATCCGCTGTAGGTAATGGTAGCGTGACCACAGCTCGCTATTACAAGAGATGCGGTGCTCTGAAAGCGCGTATGATGTTGAATTTGAGGTATGTGATCCACGCGTTTCAAGTAGGGATGAATTTTTTGGAACGTATGTTTGGGTATTACACAAATCTGTGAAGCATAGTAAGATAGAGTGTATTCTAATTCTGCTTTCCTTTTTCAGTTTTGGTTTTTTTTGTCATAAGGCAATACAGTTTTTCGTTATACAGTAATACCAATTGACGACTAAATTGTTTACAATACGTATAAAATACATACATGTAGATTGTTAGCGAAATGTCTTCGTTCACATTCAATAACAGTTTAGAAAATGAATTTTCAAAATACATGAAAAAAATATTATTAAATAACTCGGATCTAGTCACGGTCGATATGATTAGACGTTTTAATTTTATTTTACTTGAACACTGTCCAACATTTTCTTTAAATTCAAACATTTACAATCATTATATTTATTTATGAACGGAAACTATATTTACGAAGAAAAAAACTACATGCAATAGAGATGATCCTAAGAAGCATGGGGCATCAATATCTAATACAACTAAAACCTTTAACTGGAAATAAGAAGTCTGGGATACTACTGAAAATTCATTTTTCCTCAAAAAAATGTGCTTCCAATTAAAACTGGCATGTTGTTACTGCCAGTAAAATTGACAGTTTACATGCCAGCAAACTGACATGTGAAATTGTTACTTCCACCCACAAACAGTTCAAAATTCATTTTTCCGCACAGTTTCACGTAACAGCGATATCTGTTACGTTAGATTTCTTTGTTGAAAATGTCTTATCGACAGTTCGTATTTGAGGTGAATACGTTTTTCCGCATGATGGAAGGCTTTGCGGTGTTATCTGCTATGAAAGTTTGAATTCAATTCACGAGACGTATACATACTTCCCTGTGATAGCACATCGTTATGATGTTATCCTGTGAAAATTTGTCTCGCACGCAAAACATTACTTTACTATTAAGTTTTAAAATTCCTCAACTAAAAAAAAAACCCAGAGGATTTTATTTTACTATTTTGATACTACAGTAAAAAGAATAACCAAATGCATTCTGTAAAAAATATCTAAATATAAAATTAAAATCCAAAAATTTTATATTTTTCAAAATGATTATATTTGGTAATTTCAATTTTGGGTATTTCCTATTTCTAACTAATGCATATAAGTAGAAATAATCCAATAAATCGAAATACAAGTTTTTTAATATAATGTCATACCATATTCATTATACTTTCTTCTACTTTTTTTCCGAAAAGTAAAACTAACGACTGTTTCTTCCATTGTAAAAAAAAAAGAAATAAACTTATCAATTTTTAAATTTATTTAGATACAAAATTTTACCAAACACTAGTTTGGAGTGCCATTAACCGAGTAATAACATTTTACATCAGTTTCTATTCTCAACTTTTTCCACAATTTTTTTTCTAGAGTTCTATTTTGTTGTAAATTCTACTTTAGAATAAAGTGTAAGTCTCTTCAAAAAATGGTAAAAACAAAGGATAGATACATTTAGAAACGAAACGTTTCTCTCTGTGTATAACAAGAAAGATAAAGATTGTAACAGCGTGCATGATCAATAAAAGTAAATATTTTTTCTCCAAAATCAGATACAAGGTTTGATCAGTGTGATTTGAGATAATAACCTACGTTAATCTTCTGAAGCAAACAAGGGATTATCCTATCTTTTCCGTTCAAATAACCCGAAGAAAAACTAGATAGGAACGGAGTTACAGAATAATGCACGGGTCATGCACATGATATATTAAAATTATAAATAATATTGTCATAAAAACACACAATAAAAAACCTTTTTTATCAAAAATTATTTAAAAATATGTACCGAAAAATAAGTACAAATTTTTCAGAGAATGTTAGATTTTTCTACTAAACATCGAATATTTATACAAGATCTTCATTTCAATCTGGAGAACTCCCTCAAGCCACGATACATCGCTGAATGAATCTTGATTCAAGAATTGAATGAGTCAGACATTGGAGAGGGTTATGCTTGCATCAATTGGCAAACGGAAAATCCTTTTCATCCTTTGCTACTCTCATTCCATTGTCTTAGCGCCCTCGCTCTTAATTTCCTTTGTCCGATTCTGATTTATTTTCTGTCACAATTTAAATTGAGACATTTGACGCATAAAATCAAGACGGAAATATCAGATAAGAAATTTCAAAGAGCTTTGTACGTACAAGATTGGTACTTCATAGAAGCTTGTAATTTTTCTTTCGAAGAAATGAATACGCATATTTTAAGAAGCTTAAAGATATGAGTTTTATAACTATTTTTGTTTGTATCAGATATAGTAAACTTGGGGCCCGTTTACTACAATAAAAGTACAAGTTTATCAGTAACAAGTAAATTTTCACTAGTTTGTAAAAATATCCAGTTTCTAGCGTTTCACAAAGGAACACACGTAAACTTATAATTACAAGTGAATTCTTAGAAATTTACTAGTAACAAACTAATATCGTGGCCAAGTTCGAGTGCGACGTAGGAGGACGCTTGGGGAAAGAGTAAACTTCATCTTCGCGTCAGTGTACGAGTTTAATAAGGGGTTTAGAATGACATCTGTTAAAATTGAAGAAATTACCTGTAATATAGGACCAAGGCTTCTTCATCCTACAGACCGCTCCCATGCCCTGTTCACAATAATGAAGCTGTTAATCACTTTACATTGGTTAGGCAGTGGTGGACAGTACCATTTAATAGCAGATGCCCTTGGTGTCAGTAGAGCAAGTGTGTGTAGGTGTGTTAAAACTGTAGTCTATGCTATAAACGAAGTGAAATTTCACCAAGTTGTCAGTTTTCCTGAAAATGTATTAAATGTATCTGCGGATTTTTTGCCATAGCAGGGTTTCCCCAAGTAATTGGGTGTATTGATGACACATAACTACTGATGCTCCATCTAAAAATCAGGCAGCTTTTGTGGACCGAAAGGGGAGTCATTCGATTAATTGTATGGTTGTTTGTGGTTCCAAAATGGAATATTTTTACGTCAGTGCAAACTGGCCAGGAAGCGTTCATGACGCAAGAATACTATGGAATAGTAGTATATTCCGTAAAATGAAAGGAGGTGGGCGTCCAATACGAGAAGCTGTCATTTTAGGTGATTCAGAATGGCACATGACACCTTATGCTGGGAATGGTGGAAACGGCGTTGCTGAGTATGATACGGTACATAAAAGAGAATAATTGTTGAAACTACTTTGGGGATACTTGAAGAAAAATTTCCATTTCTCAATCACCTTCGTTTACCATCTGTATATGCAGCAAACGTGTTTAAGTGTTGTACTGCACTTTGCAAAATTGCCAGAGACGAAGATGAAGCTTATGTAAATGAAGATGATCAAGTGGCAAATGAACGAAGACGATGTTCCTCTCAACGCTAGATTTAGGCAACAGGAGTACATAAATTATTTTAGAAATCATCAATAATATACTTCTGTGACTGTACAAAAATGCTGGTAAAAATAAAAATCTTAATTACACAAAAATAGAAATAAAAATGTAGAATATCTTATTCTACGTTTGTTCATACATATTGGTCTACATCTAGTAAGTAGGTTACACGTGACAACGATTCAGTGTATTTTGATGGCTCCACTTGAAGCTCTCGCTCTAGTTTCATTATGTCTAATGTCTTCAAGTAGATCTCCTTGTCTAATATTTCATCTTGCAACATCATTTTCGTTCTCTTGAGAGCAGTGAATTCGTCGTCACTCGATACTTTTTTTTCTTTGTTCTTGTTGTTGTTGTTGAACCATCAGAAGACGAGGCACCAATCAGGAAAGATTCTTCATTTGCCTCCTCATTTGGCGCGTTTGAAGAACAGGGATTATGTTCCTCTTCCCAGGTTTCAGTCACACCTAAACTACTTACTACGGGGCTGTCATGTCCCAATAATGTCCAGTACCAGGTTATCAATTTCTGTAAATTTTGCATCAACTCCTCCTCCTCCGGAGCCAGTTTTCTCTCTATTATCGACTTTTTTCTCATATAAAAGGATGTATTACGAAAACTCCAGACTTATATTACTATGTATTTTAAATTAGCTATTTGACATTGTTTTTGCTCAGCTAATAATATGCAGCTTGGGATGTCATTGTAGAAAAATTTAAAATATTTTAACGATAAAAACAATCACTTTCTATGCTTTTTTTCCATAAACTAAACTAACGAATGATTTTGAGAGCTAACTTGGTCATTACGTGACCCAGAATCAAGCGAGAAAGAATTAGGATAAGATTTTGAAGTACAATAAGTTATTTTCAATTAGAACCATGACATAGAGTTTTTCTATCGTGAGATGTAAAAGTCAATACGTATTGCTTAATCTGTTATGGGGTACTATTGTACTTAAACACTACGAAATAATCCGAGGTATACACACAATGTCAAAGGCACAATAAGTATAAGAAGAATCGTACTCACCATTGTAGCTTTTTTAACGTTTTGCGAAAAAACATCTCTTTTGGTTACAACCATTCCCTATCAGAAGCAACAAGTCCCAAACTTGTACTAATTTAGTGTATTCTCTGCCACTCACAATTTTATCTTTTTTGGTAATTTTTTTCCTAGAAATTACCGAATAACATTCTTTATTATCTCTGATTTCTGTCAAAATAACAACTTAATTATAATTTGCCACACTTTTTGCCATTTTGACAATCACTAAGGACACAACAGAGCACGTGATAGATCGCAATAGAGCACACTGTAGAACAATAGACTAGGGCTCACGGAAGTTCTTCATCGTTTCATTGAATTTATTGAAGGTTTTCGTTCATGATACGAATAATTAGTGGGTCCTATCGGTTATATTTGTTCATTCAGACGATAACACGTCCATTCTGTGCGTTCAATTAATGGATGGCAATAAGCGTTGATATAGTAATTTTTCTTCCAATAGTATTCCATTATTTCATTGAATGTATTTTTAGTGGACCTTAGGCTGCATATGCATCACAATTAAATCAAATAATATATTTGTTTTGTTTTTTTTTCAATCTAATAGGCATTACAGTCAAGCATAAAATAGTTCATTATCTAAAAATCGATTTGGAGCATTTCTTTCCAACGAGTAGACTGTTTGGAACTTGCTGTTGAAATTGTTACAGCAAAACCTAAGATGATCCTATTTTTGTGGGGCTTTAAGGGCTCGTCAACAACAAGGTTATTAGAGCCCAAATATATTTTCATGTGCAGTTTTATTCATAGAGAGCCCCCAGACATAGTATATTCAAAGATGATTTATAAGAGTGAAATTTATTGGCATCAAATTGATTCAACTATGAAGGACATTTGAGCTGCTTGTATATCCTACAAGAAAGTTAATTTTAAGCCGACAATTTTTACATGCCATGGACAAATGGTCGATTACATACAACTTGTTATATTTTCATTGCTATTTCTTCTATCCCTAAATGTGAAGAGAGTCCACCCGTAATTCGTGATTGTATGAGTCAGCATTCTTATAATAAATCATTAAATCAACTGTCATAAAAAATGTAATATTCTCAAGAAAATTCAAATTCTGTAAAAGACGTAGGAGAAAGTGGAAATTCCTGTGTTCCTGTCAGAACATCGCACTATCAGAAATCATACTATCACAACAAATCAGTGCATTACTGAAAATTACTTTATGTATAAACAGTTGTGAAATAAATTTTTTATCAAACTTTTCTATGAAGGAAATTTGTATTATTAAGAGGTGAATTCTTATTTAAATCAACTCAGAATTGTTTCTCAATATTTAACCAACATTGTTAATTTACTATGCATTTTGAAAGTCTAATTTTGAAGCAAATTTAATAAATTAATTAATCAAAATCATAAATTCTGTTATTAGTTTTTTAGAAGTATTGCCAGAATATATTGTAAACTTACTCCAAAAAGTATTTTCAACACTTCATAATTATGTTACCAAAGATAAATGGACTCATAATCCACCTGAGGTACGAATATATGTAGCCATTTCATAAGAAGGATAGAAAAAGAAATCAAGTATCAGAAAATAATTGCGAAAAACAGATTTAAAAAATTGTAGCTGTACAAACACTATAAAATCATTTAATAATAAATACTCTCATCCTCTACTTTTTATTCATATTCCAAGCATTAAATATTTAATACACAAGCATAATTTGAACGAATATATGCAGGTTTAGCCGTTATGAGGTTGAATCATTCAAAAGCAATTTATAAATCAAATATGAAGTTCACTTTAATTGGATTTCTTCATTAATATCAGAATGTTACATAAAGCATATAATATTATACACAGTATAAATATTTTAAAGTCTAAGCAAATTTCATGGGATTTTATTATTCAAGAAATGCAGATAATTACACTGACAAAATAATTATTATACTTGTTATTATTTCAACTCATTCCACAAATGCCTGATAGGCTTGTTAGCAATATCACAAAATAGATCAGAATACAATTCCAGTCTTACGCTAACAACAGCCAGATAACAATTAAATTGAGTCAACTGTCATCTAATTTTATAAGATTATAACGCTTGGCAACAATATGCAGTGCCTACTCATGAATCGCTGTATACACACTACTGCATGAAACAGGCATCCATATTGGGAAGTGTTTTTTCTTCCACTTGCATATTTAAGACTAGAGTTTTACATATTGAAGGACATTATTCAACTGATATTTAATGAAGATTGTCATAGTATTTCTGAATTTCTACTGCACAATTTCCCTGGGTCATAACTGATGAAATAAAAAAAATCCCAGCACCATTACTTTAGTTAACAATTTATTTTTTTGCAAAAAATATGTTTGGATAAAATTTAAATCAACAGATCTTACAATCTTGCTTGATAATTCCTTGCATAAAATACCAAAATTAAGCTACGAATCATAAATATCGACTAACTATTCAGCCTCTCTACAGAGTATATTTTGATACCCACAAACATTAAATTTCACTATTAATTTTTACACTTTTAGTAATCTGAGGTACACTTCCAAAATATATGCCTTTAACATCATCGCAATGCAATTCTCAAATGTTATTTTTTTAACTTAACTTTAACAAGAAGGAAATATAAAATATTGTTGCTCTACAACCACTTATTAATTTTCTATTTATGTTCTTCCTGAAAATTGTACATTTTCTCATATGGATCCTTTATTCCTGTAAAACAAAATTATGTAGAGAAATTATGGAATACAGAAGGAACTGCTTCCTAATAGGGCTGTATTTTATCTCTCATGTAGTTTCCTTATTTAAGTTTCCATCTTCAAGTCTTCATTCTCACGAAAATATTTCAAACCACACCACTGATAATTTTGATGGTTTCCAATTCTTTGAAGGAATTTTCATCGCCCTCCTCTGGTAAACAACAGTAACAGAAGGGAAAAAACAGTTGGTATACAACTAAGTACTTTTCTTAAATAACTGGAATTACAATTGGGGAAAACACCATTTATCTGGCATTCTTTATTAGTTCCCTGTAACGTTACAAAGTGACAAGAATTTTTAGTGACAAGAAACGCAGAAAACAACAAATAAATTGCTGGTAATGGGTTAAGATCGTCTATACTCACCTTTTACGAAATAAACCATTTACATGATCCAACATGAAGAATTTGTGGCTAAATATGTCAGCAGCAACTGAACTAAATCTTTGTTCGAAAACGCAAAAATCAATACCTAATAAATAATAAATAATAAATTTATTGTCAAAAAACAGTACAAACTGCGTATGACCACGTGGAGGGGAAAAAAAACTAATTTACTCTCCGGAAGCAAGCAAGGGACCATCCCATCAATTCCGATCAAGGGCCCTAAGGCAGAGGCGGATTCAAAAAATTCAGCAAAAATTCCTAGATAAGATAAAAAGTTAGCTGCGAGTTATAATACTAATAGAATGTCAATATGTTTGTAATTTTAAGCAAAAAATTACATGTAAGTTATTATCGAACTATAGATTATTCTGAGTATAGTGCTTAAAAATTGAAATAACACTAAATTCACGATTTATTGTTACAATAGACCCGCCCCTAGACAAAGCCTAGAGAACCTGTATGATAAATCCGCCTCTACCCGAAGGAAAACCGGAGAAAAACCCGGGCCAGGATGGGGCTACAGAATTTATGTACACAAACGTGCCAATGTTGAGTACACATAAAACTAAATTAATATGAGCCACAGGACAACACAATCATGCAAGAAAATAGTTTTTGAAATTGTTATAAGTTGTTTAAAAAGTACTACAGCAATGGCGTGATAAAGCACAAGACGAATTTAACTTTTGTTAAAATCAATAAATTCTTTTACAGTGTAGAAGCACTGGTGCAGGAGGTAGTTTTTAACCGCGGATTTGAAGATATTCAATTTCATAATAT
>NNCF01133744.1:117651-141437 GCA_002313205.1 Laupala kohalensis
CATATAACGATAGATTTAGTAGATTTATGTGCGATATGTTCTAAAACATTTTCGAAGTTCCGAAAAAATATGTCAAGATCTGATTGAGGAGGTCTATAAATACACAAAACAACAATACCGGTGTCGGTCAGTTCAACTGCAGAAATTTCGATCACACTATCTACGCAGAAGTTCTCGTAGCCTGTCAGTGGAGAAGATAAAATATCATTACGAACGTAGATACCTAAAATATATATTCATAACCCCGCATACACTTTAATTCACGCCGTCCCCAAACAATTTTTACTGACAAGTCTGAAGATGCTTCACTTGTTACCAAAAAGTACTGACAAGTTTGCGAAATCTAGTTGTTGCGAAGTCTTGTTCATGACAACTTGTTACTAACATCACTTGTACTTTTGTGAAATGGACCTCTGGCATACTTTGTACCTAGCATTTTGTGTATGTAACAGAAACAAACATTTTATGTAAGCTTGTACTTAACCATTATTGGATTGAGTAAGTGTAAGAAGCCTAAAAATATATTAGATTTTCTTCTAAGGTTTTATCATTATTTGGATGTTCGTAGAAAGACTTTTTAACAATTTTGTCACATTTGCAACTAATAGATATTTTGTTTTACAGTTATATTTCTAAATTGGTAATAACGAACAAGAATAAATCAATGTAACAGCTAACGTTCTTGTCTTGTAGAAAATAATCGCAGGAGAAAGAATCCTGAATCACAAGTCATCGAGAAAGAAACGAGTTAAAGAACAAGAAACAAAAAGTGGAATTAAACGTTCAATATAATATCATCTATAAGGTTTAATGGAAGCGTTGTTTTAACGTTCTCGTTGCAAAAATCCTGGGAAACTGTATACTCGTCAAATTGTGTATTATTATTAGTAGTAGTATTATTATTGTATCATCATCAGACAGCAATCAATGATACGAGGACTAAATATTCTGATGTGAGAATTAAAATAAAAAGATGTAGAAGCTAGACATTGTACCAATCGCTCTCTCTGCAACGGGTGTGATTCCGAAGTCCCTCCGTGAAAGCTTTAAAATTTAAGGGATACATAAGAATTTATTCATTATCTTTCAAAAAGTAGCTTTCTGAATACTACACGCACGGTAATAAAATTTTCATGCCAGGAGTAGATGAGAATTCTTGAGTCTGTATCTCGTCTTTTAACAGCAATAATATGCTGATATTAAAAATGAAGGAATATATAATAATAATAAATTGAAACAAGCAAAAGGGAAGAAACGTAACCTTACTATGGCATGGATTGACTACCTCAAAGCTTTTGACACTGTTCCTCATAGTTGGATCCTGCAGTCGCTTGAAATTCATACAATACACCGAAAGATTATCCAATTTTGCAGAAGGGGAATGTCATACTGGCACACGAATTTGATCCCTCCCGGATTTCATAGAGAGGAATCTAGAACTATAAATATCAAAAGAGGTATCGTTCAAGGTGATTTCATATCACCATCTTTGTTTTGTATGTGTCTTATCCCACTCTTAAGGCAATAACCACAACCAGACTTTGGATAAAAAACTCTTCAAAAATGAGAAACCATTCACCCATTTCTTTCATGTGAAATTATTCGCCAAAAATGACAGGACTTTTGAAGAAATGTTGCTCACAGTGAAAGGATTTAGTGAAGACATCAACATGGAATTTGGAATAGACAAATGCGCCAAAATATATCTCAGTAGAGGAAGATAAGTGAGATCTGAAAACGTCGAAATGAATAATGAAACAATAATAAGAGAATTGGAACCAGGGAAATATTAGAAATATTTGGGCATTGAAGAACATGACTTTATATCTATCAAAAGAATGAAACAGTTGATTCAGATGGAATATTTCAGGAGAGTTAGACAGGTTCTAAGAACAGCAAGAACAAATTGCAAGAACAAATTAATGACTATTGGCACCGTGGCAGTTCCTGATGTGGAATATAACTTTGGCGTGTTAGATTAAACTCAGCAAGAAATCCAGAGAATGGACTGTAAAACTCGCATACTCGTCACAATTCACAGCGTTACATCCTACAGCTGATGGCGCTACGTATTCCGAAAGGACGGAGCAAGGGGACTTCGGCAGTAGGAATCAACCTAACAAAACGCAATGGTGGGACTAGGGAAGTTGGTGATGGCACACCAAGGAGATCCGTTTCTTAAACAGATCATCAAACTAGACGCCGAGAAAGGTCATGGAATAATAAGCACTGCACGTGACATTACGAGTAAATTATGAGTATTATGAAACGATTGACCACATCGTCTCTAACTGTCCAGTTTTGGCGAAAGACGAATATCTAAGGCGACACAATAACACCTGTAGCTACTGATAATATATATATATATATATAATATATATATCGTCGATAAAGAAGCAAAGATCTTGTTATTGAGGTTAACCGTATGTAGAAAATGAAGACAGAAGTTATTCCCATAATCATTGGGGCTCTGGGAATGATACGTCGCAGAATGTCCAAGAAATTGGCGACGATATCCGGTACACTGCTTGAAAGGGATATTCAGGAAATAGCTCTCCTCGGAACTGCATACATTTTAAGGAAGGTGTTGTAAAAGTACTCCACAACATATTTCCTCCTCAGAGAGCTGGTTGCTATCTGGAGAAAATATGAAATTTAAGCGACCTCTACATTATTTAATCCGTGAAAAGGAATAATAATAATAACAATAATAATAATAACAATAACAACAATATCCAACAATTATGTAAGAATCGCTAATCAAAGTACCCAATCAAACCATGATGTATCCGTGGCATTATTTGTTATTTCAATACTCAATATTCAAACAGCACACGTCGAAGAACGCGGAAAAAGATACAATGGAATATTGGAAGCCGAAGTAAGTCTAGAAAAATTACGGATAATATCTTTACTTAATCCGTATCATAATTATTCTCAAATATGATATTTGTTTAATTCCCGAAACAAGTAATGACAATACATCAGTCTTCGTAATGAACACATGAAAATTGAAAAAACTAAACAAGCACATTGTTACAATCTTGCAATATCTAAAAAATATTATATCTATTCAGAATTATATATGTGTATATAGTGGTTCACATTTAGTGCCTTCCTGTGGGAGAATGTTGTTCCGATCCCCAGCTCGGCTGGCAACATAGAGCTTTTCTACCCCCACTACACGCTATTGTTGTTTCAGCATCTACAGGTTCCTCAGCAACCAAACTTTTCCAATTATTGTTTCCTTCATACCATGTATAGATGGAAGAGAAGGTCTCTGTAACCTTGTGGTATCTACAAAATATCTTAATATAAATAATACACTGCTAGAGAAAATTTGCGGTACATTAATTCATCGTCCTATTACTTCTGTGTTTTGTGGTGTATCGATAAGACAGTTTGGGCCCAGATACCTCCATACGTTTTCTAGAGACTCCCTGAACGCTAGCTTCCACCTTTCTCGATAGGCAACTCATAGTGTGTCCAGGGGTTAAAATGACACAGAGTGTTTGTTTAGATTCAATTAACTTCGTTCAAACAGTGAAGATGAAGAAATCACCCATCCTTTAAAACCGCTTAAACCCCTGTTGCTCCATTTCTATTTTTTAGGGTGAGTTTTTCTGATGATCTGAAAGATTGTCGGTTGACCAACCTGTATTGCTGTAGTGTATTCCTACAGCTAGAAGTAACCCAAAGACACAGCATTAAACATTTCACCCCATTCCAAAGATTTATGCGTGCGTTATATTTTTTTATTTGTGTAAAAGAATTATTTGATGTTAAAAGGTGTAAACAACTCATGTTATTAAAAATGACAGTTTCGCACTGTAGCCATTCCTATACAGGGGGTGTACACCCCCACCCCCTACTTCCCATCCCTGAGAAGGTGTGAGGGAAACATTACATGCCTAGTAAGAGGATTTTCTACATGCATTAGCGCTCCAAATTTGAAGTATATGGCTTAAAATTCTTTCCTGTTTTGATCTCTGATACCCTTCAGTACAATCCTTTAAAACTATGAAACTCTGCGGACGCCTGTTCAAACTAGGTTCGATCCAAGTAGAATCTGAGGTGGTTGACAGAGTGGCAGGTTTTCTCAGGGTTCTCCCGTTTCCCCTGCCAATCATTCATCTCCATGTCATTCATAATCACCGCTTCAGGAGAGGTGCGGCAGGAAGGGCATCCGGCACCCTAGTATTCCCCAGCCAAAACCAATTGAAGCATCATATATTCATACCCATTCAATGACCCCACATGAAGTGGGAAAAGGCTGGGATAAACAAACCGATATTTTGTAATTAATTTTTCATGCAAATTCATGTATTTACAGTTTCTGAGGCATATTTTAATCTAACAAAGACGATTTCGGGATGAATCTGTTAAAAATAATACTTCGGAACCAAAGCCAATGGACCAAAAATGCCATCTTATCCTACCAGAGCGCTACGTTGAGAGTTTGCACTGCGAATATCAATAATTTCATAATAAATGGAAACACTATTTATCCTGATGTTTTAGATTGTCCTCAATGGTTAAACACGATTTTCTTTTATCTTCGCATCAACAGTGCTGCCATCTTGTACATAATTTTGCGACTGCTTGCATTTACTCGAAGCGAGTCAGGAATATATCGATGAGATGAATTTGTCCGGTACTCTGGTATACGAGTAGTTATTTTAACGTTTTATATTTTCTGTATTGTCTCGTATATTTACTATCCTGATGATTTTAATTTTTTTCTTCTGTTTCGTGACAAAGTTATAACGTATTTTTTGAGAAAGTAGAAAATAATAAATATTTTTAAAATTTTTTAACGAAGGATCCCAAAATTTATTGAAATTAATTTGTTGTACAAATTATACCATATAATCCATAAATTAATAATTGTAAAAAATAAAGTTCACTAATTCAACATAACTGTTTGTAAACTAATTTTTATTTTTAAATTTAGGTTTTCACAAGAATTATAACTTCGGAGCGGAGTGGAGGTGTAACAAGAAAAAAAATGTTTACGTGACTTTTAGAGTAGAAACATGAATGATTTCCAAAGTAAAAGAAACAACACCCTATGGAGGCAAAGTGCCTGTAGGTGTGTCCGAAGGGTATGTAGCCGTTACGCGCAAAAGGGGAAAGGGGATGGTTGAAGTTGTTTGAGAAGCTACTTTGCACAGAGCTGTGCGTGTGTACACAACATCGTTAAACAAAATTCTAAATTCGTGTTTTGAGGCATGGCTTGGGGCGACAGGTAGGTTACGAGCAAGCAATCTCATACTTTGTACTTGTATTTGGCTGAACTGACTCTCCTTTTTCGTTCTCAGATATTATTATTTGGAATCAAATAAAAGTAAAACGGGAAAATTATAAATATTCTCAAACTTTTAAAGTTAACATTTTCCCGAATTTTGTCGTAATATATGTTTGTGTAAGTTAGTTTGTTGTAGTTATAACTTTCATGGTAGTGTTTAGAGATGAGGATATTTTTTTCAAAACTTACGCAATTGCGAGAGATTAAATAAATAATAAATTTATTGTCAAAAAACAGTACAAACTGCGTATGACCACGTGGAGGGAAAAAAATCTAATTTACTCTCCGGAAGCAAGCAAGGGACCATCCCATCAATTCCGATCAAGGGCCCTAAGGCAGAGGCGGATTCAAAAATTTCAGCAAAAGTTCCTAGATAAGATAAAAAGTTGGCTGCGAGTTACTAGATAAGATAAAAAGTTATGCGAAGCAACTCTCACACACACATATATATATATGTGTGTTTTGAAAAAAATATCCTCATCTCTAAACACTACCATAGCTTATAATTAGCTGTAAAGAGAAGCTATGGCGCTGAGAAACGTTTAAGGCGTTAATTTCTATCTCACTCCGTATCATTTGTATGGGAGGGAATGATATATACAACCAGAAATTAATTATAGGGGAACCCATGATAGGGAATTTTTTCATTATGCGGAAAAACATTCTCACTAGTCTGTTCCTTACCGAAACGTCAATCAAGATGGGTTTAGGTGAATAAGGGGCATATATAGAATAAGTATTTTATTTTTCTCTGATACAAATCAGAAAGTCGTTGGTATGTTTTTTTTCTAATTTGTGCGCAATAACATCGATGTTGAAAAATAATAATAATAATTCGGGACAGGATAAATCCAGTATTTCACAGAATTCTTATAAACATTTTCTTAATTACATTTTACCGCCTCGCTGCTATAACAATAATAATATTTTATATTGCCTGTGGTGCTAAATACGAAACTGTTGCTGCTCACATCAAGTGAGTGGGATGATCTTGCAACCGAATCTCGGATTTCACAGTAAAAAGGTTTTTGTTGCGGAGATGTTATTGCTTCACGAGCTTCGATATGGAAACTTGTTTCGAAACGAGATTTCTCCTCCGAAAATAAATAGTCAGGTTATGTAGGGAACAGGACAAGGTTTATTTTTCAGTTGATAATATAACAGTAGAAATTAAAGCACCAGGGCGACAACAACAGGTGTATGAAAGTAAGTAAACCATACAGTTCCCCGTATGGTGCGGTACTGAATGTTTACTACTCACATCTCTGAATAACTTTGTGGTTGATAAGAGCTTCCGTCGTCTGCCGAGAGGTGGCGCAGCGTTTCTTGGTCGACGGGAGCCTTCACAGTTTGGCCACGTGGTTTAGCTTCAGTACGAGCTTCTGAGATCGTCCGTAAGGTGACGTAGCGTGTCGTCTGGAGAGAGCTTCGCCGTCTACCGTAAGGTGGCGTAGCGTGGCGTCTGAAGATAGCTTCGCTGTAGGTCGGGCGATTGCGCAGAGCTAGATGTTTTGATATTGAGGTTAGGATCAGTCACGATGCTTCCTCGTCAAGAGAATCCGTCGTACTGATTTCTAGCCGCCGCTGTTGCTATAATCTAACCTCGGGCCAGATCCTCTTCTTTTAAACATCATCGACGCGCTAATGACGTAACATAGCTTGGATGTTCACCTATCCAAGCTCTCTCGAACTCTCGTAACAAACATACGACGTATGCTTGATTATACATACGACGTGTGCGTCTCATGGAATCTCCCAAATGACTTCGTATGTAGAGACTCTCTTGCGGACGGTGTCTGTTATTCTGGCCTTGGATATTGAGCCTCTGAGTCGTTCGTCTTGACAACAGTGTAAAAAACCTTGGCGTGTAATGCCTTGGCGTAACAATATGCATCTCCACGTACTAATGCATGGGGTTTTCATCGTATATGTAGAAGGTACGTCTACAAGGTGCTAATTTTCACCGTGAAGTGAGGTCAATTGACAGTACTAATGCATGGGGTTTTCATCGTATATGTAGAAGGTACGTCTACAAGGTGCTAATTTTCACCGTGAAGTGAGGTCAATTGACAGTTCACGGCGAATCACTCATCGCTACGACGGATGTACATGGAAAGGTTGGTGTGGAAAAACATGACTTTTTCTGACATACAAGTGAGGAAATTTTTTTTTGTTACTTGGAACTGCAAAGAAGATTTTTAAAAGGACAAATTAGGATTTATTTTCAATTTTTCGTTTGCTTAAAATAATGTACTTAAAATGGAAAGTTTTTGTTCAACATTTTAGTTGTTAACGCGACCAGAGATTTGCCGTTCTTCATCTGCCTATTTTCCCCCAAGCTCAGCTCCTCTTTGAGCTACATACTGTTCCCCACACTTTTTATTCAACATAGTTAATCAGCTTTTTCTTCGCTTAAGGCTGTGTGTGTTTGTTCACTCCTTCAATTTAATATTCACCTCAGGTGAGTTATAATGGATATCAAATAATAAAATTATTTTCTCATAAATTGGATACATTAATAAAATAGAGAATATAAGAGTAGATATTTTACATATTTTTTTACTTAAGTTGTAAGAAATAAATTTATTATTTAAAAAGAGCAGTTATTTACTGTGAATCAAGTGGAGGTTAATAAACTAATTTACTCTCCGAGAGTAACCAAAAGACTTTCCCATAAATAATCCTGCAAAAATTTAAACATAGAAATGGGTTCGTAATAAAAATAAGAAAATTCTCGGGTTGATTTATCAATGGAAAATTTTCTCTGGGATTGAGAAATTTGGAATGATTGTAAAAAAAGTCAATGGAGGTATGTTGAAATTTTTAGTGCAGTCCCTTTATAATTTCATTTATGCTACAGTAGTTTTCTAGTTGCGACTTCTTTGCCACCAACCAGCCTGTGGACTTAGCCAAATATGATGTGTCTGAGGCTCAACCATGGAGACTAGAGAGGAGGAGTCCTAGCTCTTTCTGAAATCTGTCAACCGAACCTATTGCAAATGAGTAAGTTGGCTCTGTGGAATGGGTAATATCCGGCGTGATACCGCCATTAATATTTACATTTTTAAACATAATTGGTGTAAAACAAGTAAAACACTAGGGACACTAGTGAGTAAAAATAATTCTCAAATTGGAAGTGATTAAGAATAAAAAGGCTTAAAAATTTATAGATACTTACTTTCGGTACTTGAAACGGAGAAAATTGCCGAATATTTTGGCGTTTTCACTCTTATGACTATCACATTGTCAACCAGTCTGACAATATTTGACGACGCTGCACTTACCCATTTTGTTTGTTTAAAGTTCTCGAAAATATACTAATTATTCAAAAAATCAGAGATAATTTATTATGTTAGTTACACGTGCTTTAGATATTTCAATTATTAAATTGAATTTGTTGTGAAGTAATACGCGGTACAACACTCTACATCCTTTTAACTAACGTCATATTATATGCAGTGTCAAATAGTTATCTTCAAGCAGCCAAGTTACGATAAACAGCGCTTCGATTGGTAAAAAGTGAAAGTATTCGAAAATTTGCAATTTGGACATCAAACTTTCAATATACGAGAATATGCAGATCGGACTCCTCCAGTCTGCATGGGCTCAACCTCACCATTGCACGACGAGGAATGATGCCTGTCGTGTCTTACTATTTCGTTTAAAAATCAGTTAAATGCATTGAAAGCTAGGTATAATGCTTCCTAGTACATTTTATACTCTCTACATAAAATACTTGATTGTTGGTCAAAAATGTGAAAAGGTTTTCTATCGTACGCTACTTTAAATAAAGTTAAAAGACGTGGACGTTTTAAACCTGGGAGATGTTTTTGAGAAATTTTCTATACAATTTATGAACATTAAAATGGTTATAAATATAAAATAAAAAAGATAACGTTACCAAATTTTGGTCCAGTAGGTGACTAAGAGCTTAACCCCGAAGAGGGAGAGTGATGCATCCTAAGCTGTCATCGGTCTCTTCCGTTTGCAAATGGTATAAAATGACTTTCAATTTTATACGAAATTAAATTATTATTTTTAGAAGTTTTATAATTTCTAGAGCACGTGTCTTCACACTAGAGAAGTTCCATTAAATACGAAAGATGCATGAATATTACACTACCTTTTTTCCAGAAAGAATATTTTTCGGGATTAGTGTTCCAAAAGGGATGTTTCTGTCAAAATGCAGAGTTTGAAAAGTTTTGCGATTTCAATATCTTTCATATACTCCGTATTCGAGAAAGGATTTGTAGACACAAAGTTCATTTCTGTGAGTATAACCAGTGGAGGTGCAGACATCCTCCGCCTGTATGTTGTCCTACTCCTACGGAGGCGTTCCTATGCCAGTCCAATTTCCTGCGTTTTAATATTGTGTAAGCCGCTGTGATTGCAGCCCTTTGTGTGCCGCTGGGTCAGACCTTTCCGCTACCCCTTTTGTTTTGTCGTGTACGCGCGTGGTTCGCGAAGTGACCAAGGCAGAGGTTTTGTGTACAAGCTTCAAATAAGCAGTGAACATGGGTGTTCGAATACGTGACTGCAAACGTCCCCTTGGTTAGTCCATTTACCAGGAAGAATTTCTTTCCAGAATAACGCAGTTTCGACTAATATCAATTAATTGTTCTATTTTTAGTCAAGAACAACAATTTTATGCAGATGTAAGATTCTAAGAATGAAGAAATTTTTTCAGCTGGATTCATCAATAAATTAATGTTGAAATTTTGTTTCAGTTGATGAAAAATTGCAAATCGTGAGGTATAGTACCGCTTATTATACATCCTTCTTATCAATTATTACATATAATTACAGATTTGTTGTTTTCATTATTGTATTTATTCAATGTATTTTGTGTATTATTGTCTAGTTAAAAATTTCAAGACATTTCCTGATGTTCTAAGATAATAATTGTGGAACAGGAAACAAATTGTTACCCCAATGATTGGACTCACATAGATTAGACATATATATTTAAACCCTCATTTGTCAAAACTACAAGTTATCCAACAAACAGAAGGAGATAGTTTTTTAGAAATGAGCGTGAAATTTTTCTATTATATTTAGAAGCTTTGTTTAGACTAAATTAACTTTAATGTTGTACTTCTGCCATTCTTCCCGCCCCTCTCTCTCTCTTTCTCTCTGACATCTTACGCACACCCCACTCGGCGTGGTAGTGATTGATGCCTAGTTGTCATATAGCTACAATTTTAAAGATAACGAAATGGGTTCGGTCAATATATTAACGTGAAATACACATTAATCCTTCTCAAAGGAAATATGTTTTTCATAAAAAAATAGTATAATTATACCAAAACAAATACATAATTGCTACGATTTACAACTGCTCCCCTTTCAACATTTCCCCCAAAATACAGATACAATATGTCACTACTCACTAACACATTGCAAATATTAAAGTACCACTGAATTTACATAATTAGTTCTTCTTTGATAGAAAATAACGGAAATTGTCCGTTCACACACTTGGCACAAGTTGAAGGCTCATTGTACATTGTAACTGTTTAGGAATATTCAAGTTCCTCCAATCAGCCGCAACGAATGAGATTGCTTATTTTAGTTGCCAATTGTCTTTGCAATACACTTTAACACAAGCCAATTATCCAATTATACATTGTTTTTAAACTTGAGAGCCGTCATTGGTTCATCGAAAATGATTACCTCTAGTGATTGCGAATCGGTGCCAGACGTCATCTGAGGGAGAAGTTGCAGAGGCAGAGCTACGAAGGTGCGACGTCTATGGAGTCGTTTCATTGGCGTGTTTAATTACGCCTAAATGGTCCAGTCAGGTGCCCTCTAGTCATAGTCTCACATGAGGCCTCTCTGCGTTCACCGGTATCGATTGCGTCTTGGTTATTTCGATCCCTTAGTCGATCTTGTTGATTTTGTCGATGCCGGAGATGTAATAGTCGGGTGTCGAATTTGAAAATAAAAAGCAAACTTGATAATTATCGATCGGACTTCTCGCGATCTCTGATTTCTCTCTCTCGATCTCTCGGATATGATCACATGTATCTAATGATCTACTAATAACGTATATCGTAGTAATATGTATTACGCGTATGAGTCGGCTTTTAAATATCCTGATCCCCTCTCTCCCTATCAAGTACAATCTCCGCCCATCTCACACGTCTATTTATCCAATAATCCGTAAAATTGTCTTTCACGTGATCTCCCACGATTGGTTATGCTCCTATGACGTTGTCGCCTCAATCAGTCTATCACTGATCTTCCTATAATCAAGTGGTTCCTCGTCTTGTGATGTAGTGTTTTCGTTGAAGGTAGTCTGCTTATTTTCCAAAAATTGATGTTACCATTTCTACACAAAAAGTCCTTCAGTGGGCTAGACGGCCATCCTTCATACGTCATAGCAACAAAATTTCTAAAATGTTACATTAGCCAGAAGGCGTAGACCCTTATGCAGCGACCTGATGCTATCATGAGGAAGGGCCTTCCTTTTGTTGTACATGATAGAAGCCAAACTCGTCGAAGCTTGTTTCGCTGTTCAAGGGTTCTATTATGAAGCGTCACATTTTCGCGCGCCCATGGACAGGCGAATATTTATTCTTTTCAATTTGTTCTAATACTTCAAAAAAGTTGGAGATATGAATTATTTATTACAATATATTCTGAATAGAGAGAGAGAGAGAGAGAGAATAAATCAAGTTCAAATTAATGTATTCTTTTAACTGAGATGTATTGATTTCTATTGTCATTACTCAGTTCCGAAAAAGTAAAAAGAAATTATCAAGTAAAATCATAAATCTTTTTTCACATTAAATCCACATTTATTATTAACATTTTTTTCCACCAATATATCTCAGTGCTTTATTCAAATATTTCTTTCATTCGTATACTCAACAGAGGTGTTAATTCACAAAACGTAGCAATATTTAACATATTTTGTAATTATGTTAAACCACAAAAATATTTTAAATTGACCTTGGTTATTGGAGAACTCCAATTGCAACGTTCACGTGAGTTGATAAAGAAATCGTTTGAAAATTAACAAAGCATTACAGTATCTTACAGTAAAAATAAACTGCTAAAATAAATTCCCAAATATATTACCCTCGACTGGTCTGTAAAATTACTATTCTCTGTAATTTTGTGTGTACTCGCTTCGGTCATTTAGGATCAAAGGTTAGAAAACACACGAAGATTTATTTTGGTATCCAAAAATAGCTTTGGGTCAAAAATTAAAAATTAAAAATCACTCCATATAATTAGCAAAATTTAAGAAACTGCTTCGCCAGATTTGCGTTAACTTAGTTTGATTCTTTTAGCCCTCAACATATGCACTCAATACAAAACAAAAGATATTACTCGTACTTTTGGTTTAAAAAAATAGAAACCAAGAAATAGAAGTTATCTAATAATTCCGATGGGATGTAGATGTTCATTGAAGTTCCATCCCATTCTTTGATTAAAAAATGTAAAATCTTTTACATTTATCCCACGAAGATTGTAATGGACGATTATAGTTGACAGGAAATGCCAATCATCTAATAGTAATATCTTACGTGCTGAACTCGATCAAATAATTTGCAAAAACAATCCAAGAAGGAACAATTTTTCAGTGTTTCAGTGTATAAAAATGACTGAATTTTTTGTTACAATTAACTTCAGACTTTCATTGTGATATCTTACCTCGGTTAAATACCTAGGACGCGGAAATTTACTCGCAGTTTACAAAAACTACAGGAACGACATTGAATGTTCTAAAAAATAGGTTTAAAACATTTTTTCACTCCATCTTTACTTTTAATTTGAATTATTTGCGTTACGTTTATGTTGATGTTGTTCTTTTGCATTGCCCTTTCTCCCAATCTCCCGAATCGGCAAGACTATGGTGCCAGGAAGATCGCTTATAACTCACGATAGTTCGAATTTAACGCAAATTTAAAGCAAATTACATCGTTAATTACAAAGAAATATTATATCGTTAAAATATGTAATTCCACTAAGCTTTAAGTCCAGAAAATTATTCTTGCCATGTATCTTATTTGTGGTAATGAGTTAAGTATGACGGGAGGAAGAGAGAGATTTAAAAATACTTCTTAAAAATAAGATATAAAGACTACATCTTTTCCATTTGTGAACAATATTTGCTTCCAAACAGTTGCGACTTGAGATTTTTTTATCTATGGAGGGATGCAAATTTGCTTCAGCAAAACAACGACCGACACCGTCGCAACAAAATACTTTGAAAAGGAAACACACCAAGACATGGCGAAGTGTTAAATCATGTAGATGTGAAAAACTGGTTAACCCATTTTCAGTCCCATCCCAAAGCTACATCCCAATACTTTCCACAAGGTACTCTCCAGTAGAGTGCCTTTCCCTCACGAGACCCGGAATGGAAGTATTTTTGGAGAACTCCTTCACTAAAGGTTTGGAGAACCCCACGCGCAAACTTGTTTGCTTTTCTACCAGTGAAAATCCAATACTGGGATGATTTAAAAATAATTGAAACTGAAATTTGAGTTTCAAACACTAATAAGCTCAACTATTATTTATTTTACGGTTTTAAAATTTTTCATGTATGTATTTTCAGATTTATGAGTTTGATGTTTGGAAACCCATTTTGGGACCACTTATAAATGAATAGACCCGGAGAGAGCTGCACCCTCCGACCCCGCGTGGGTTCGCTACTGTCATTCCTCCATCCCCCCCCCACGTCCTCGTCATCACCTACGTCCTTCCCTGAGCCTCCCCGTCAATTCCCCAACAAGGCGTGGAGGGAGCCTCCTCACAATCACCTTTACGTGGCCAGTATGCTGCAGACTGCTTCTCCGCCCCGCCAACGCCGCTGTCGTTGGAACTGTAGTGACCACTTGGTAATTACAATCAGAGGAAGGCTGCGGGCGAAGCTCGTAATGGAGCTTTTCCTCGTTCACATTCGCCCTGCTGTACAGGCTGCTTCACCCTGAGGCCTTCGTTGCGGATGGCTGGACTCGGTCCCTCCCTGCGAATATTCCAAGGTACATTCACGTTCAGAGCAAAGAGGGCACTTCGTTGTCTAGAAACAATGGATCTAGGAGTGGATCATATCTATACAAATGAAAGTTAATTCTGTGGAATGTCTGTGGTATGGAAATCAGTAAAAATATCGATGACATATCTAATATTCCAAAATACTTTTTCAGCGTCATTCCAAGAAAGTGCCAATCATGGTTAATATCGACGAATAAGAAGAGCAACAAATAAAATTGGTTGCTAATCACTAGATGTGAATCTTCACATGCATGACTGTTGACTATGGAGTGTGTTAATACTCGTATGTCCGCCAGAGATCAGTTACATAACATGAAGCGGACAATCCACTGTGACCAATAATCTATGTGAGCGAATCGTTGAAGCAAAATTGTATGAAGGCTATGAAGAACATTGTTCTTAAGTATATACGATAAAAGTGAAATGAAAAATATAGAATATAGAGGTCTTAAATATGCGCTTTGTTTGTGAAGGTTTCTGAGTTAAGTGTATTTTCCTTGTCTCGATTTTAAAATAATTCGTAATTGCATACATATTAGCATACAGTACATAAAATATGCGTATTTTTGTAGGGTTTCTTCATGTATGATTTTTTTTTAAAATAAACTGATGTGAAAATTCAATATCACATATTTCCCTGTTTATAACAATTTATGTTATAATGTAAGAACCCTGGACAACGCCCTTTTTAGAGTAATAATTTTACTTCCTTAGAGTAAATATTTTACCTCTTTAGAGTAAAAAGCATCAATTTACAGTATTGACTATTTTTTGAATGTTGATGTAATTTTTGTGTTTGTTTAGCAACGGAAATAACTTTTTGTAAATTTTTGTTTTATTTGTAAATTGTTTTAAAACATTTAATGTCCAGTAACAATTGTTTTGAACTTCTTTACGAATTCTGAGGACCTGTGGGTGGTTCTGCTGATACATTAATATGCAAATGTCGCAGAAAATTTTAATTATTATTCCATATATTGCATGTAACATGGAGCAAATCACAGGAATGCAGTAACGTACTTTAGAGCATTAAAAGATGTGTTGAAAATTTACTTTTCTTTCGTCTTTCACCTTTTATTATTCAATATAACTGCATTTTTAAGCTGTCATTCATTAAAACTTCTCTTATCATGCTGGTAAATTGTTAATGCTACTGAAACCAAGTGAAACTTGCCTACAACTAGCTAGTGGTTCAGGGAAAGTACTATCTGTTATATTATTCAGATAAATAAATATTCTGTCTATATAAAGTAAAACGTTCACATTATCATTCATAAAGTTAGTTTTAAATTTTCAACCTCACAGTTTTAGTTAGCTTTGAGAATCGTGAGGAATGTATGTGTGACGGAGGAAAAGAGACAATAAGTCATATTTTGTGGGATTGTACCCTTTACGAGCTACACATTTTTCTCGAACGAGATGCGGATATACCAAACTCAAAGGTCATGGAGAAACTTATCGATTATGAAGATAAATATGAAAATCTAACGGAGTTTATCGAGGGGATTTGGTGTATTAAAAAAAGTTTAAAGGAGATACCTTAGATACATTATGTGGTAAATAGTATTTCAGAGAAAAATGTCATGTCAATTGACCATCAACTTGATGGGAATAATAAATAAATAAATAAATAAATAAATAGACGATCATTTCCCTAAAGAGTCTTCTTGATCTATGTGATTCCACTGCAAATATTAAATTCTTGACGAATGGCGCGAATGAAATCGTGAACTAAAAATTGATGAGTTCTGATGAGCTTTCACAGATCATTAGGATATTATTTGTCTGCAGTGTGTTGATATTTGAAATGAATATTCCAAGTATCGACTGTTCAATTATTTCATGCATTTTAAGTACCCATTCTTCACACGGAGGAAATAAGTTTGATTACATTTTTTGAATACACCTTTCGACCTTGTCGCTGCGTGTGTGACAACAAAAATTATGTAATAGAAAATACAAAGTTATTAATTCGAATTTCAAAACAAACAACACACAAAACTAGATCCTAAAGAGCAAGTGTGCCAAATTTCAAAACTTTCTGTCTGGTCCCAAGGAGGAACATGAATCGGAAGTTGTTATAAAAACAAATCGTGTCTTCAAGTACAAAATTTGAAGTTGTAAAAACCTTACTGGAATTTCCTTACTGCAAATGCTTCATTAACACACATTAGCGTTTGCAAGAGCATTAGATTGGTATCAATAAAAGCACATGACCGTAAAATAATATGAATTCCTGATTCATTATTTTTCGTTCAACACGTAATTCCTTTACCTTGTTTGTAGAATAGAGTACACCAATCATTATGACAAGAATTAAATATATGAAACCTGAATTAGATACACGAAAGTATATAAAAACGCGAAAGAAAGAAATACCTTTCTTCAAACAAGTGTGTAAAATGTTCAGAAACTATTACTATAGAAGTAACCACCACTTTTTCCCATTAATTTTAGTCAATGTTATCATTAACCGTCTTCTCTGCAACTTTTGCCATTACAAGACTCACTTTTCCTTCTCGCTACTCGAATATCTCCCTTTAATCGTAAACTTTATTTCACACATCTTTTCTTGTGTTCTTACTTTCCATGTCATAAGTTGTCATTCCATTTGTATTCTCGCCGTTATTGCCCGAATTGCGCCACATATTCCACGTTCTGAGCGTTCTTATGAACACCTTACCGCAAGTAGTTCAAATACTTCACTCTCTCTCCCCTGTTCAGTGGGCAATCTCATAATGTTTGCTCCGGATATATTCTTCACTTGAACACAATCCATCATTTCTTTTCTTTGAAGAAACCACCTACAAATAACACTCAGAATATTAGGAAATTTCAAACATAAAACGAAAAGTATTCATTATGTATCGGTTGTTAGGAAGTGTGCCCTAAATAATATTTTAACAATTTAATTCCCTCCACTTCACGTTCATTCATTATTTCTTTCTTATTCGTTCGTCATGAGTTGAAGAAAAGGTTTATTTTGTGGAACACCGTTTTTATTTTGTGGTAAAACTCTTGGGTTTCGTATTAGAGATGTTTCTTACAACAGAGGGAGTGAATAACAATTGTCCACATACCTGATTACGCTAAATGTAACCTTGTTTCAGCTCATTACGATCCGTCTTGTATTTCCGAGTACCTTTACTGTACCGCTCGCTATTCACGAATTCTTCAGTCTCCATGTACGAAGCCGTGGAAGAAGACAAAAGTCCCTTTCGACTTAATGAACATCCCTACGATGTAGCTACAAGTTTTAATTTTTGTCTAATTAGCCTCTCTGATGTGGTGGTCTGGGTCAGCGATGGCGTCGGAAGATACTCTAGTAGAGGAAGCAGATTTGCGAAAGGTGGTGTGAGTGACAATGGAATTTAATTCTCTGGGATATGTTGAAAATGGGAATGTGCGCCACAGATTCAATTATATCGTCAGGTCATTCCAAGGAATTATGTTAGAGTAGGGTAGATGTCGGAGAATTCTTCAAAAAGTACGTACTTGCAAAACAACATTGTTTTGTGTTTTATTACATACAAATTTGTTGGTATTCTGATAATATTATAACACTCATCGAACTATTTTATTCTTATCTTAGGTGTGAGATGAAATATTAAATTTACCACTCTCTTAGGGCCCATGATCGGATTGATGGGATGGCCCCTTGCTTGCTTCCGGAGAGTAAATTAGTTTATCTCTCATTCACGTGGTCATACGCAGTTCGTAACTGCTCTTTTGACAATGAACAACCTCTTTAAGTTCAACGTATTAAAACTATTGTTATTAAATACACTATTTGATTGGATCAGCTAACATGTAAAAAATATGGTCAAACAACAAACATAGATGTACAGAAGTAGTCAAGTTCAAAAGAATATTCAGAAGTAAATCGATGATCTCTATAAATCAATTGACATGATTTATTTAAAATACAGAGCTTTTTTACATATGCAGACAGGTTCAGGAATATATCCTTTACACATATACTAAATAATATTAAAAGTGATATCACTTTTAAGTTGAGAAACAAAAAATATGCATATGAAAAGTATGAGGGAACATTCACTTTATAGTACTCAGCTCTACTATTATTGGTTAAATGGAAAATGATTTTTCAAGACTAGCAAACGCAAATAATATATATTTCCTTACGTATCGTACTTAACATGGACTTCCTGAAATCACAAAATAGGTCATGTGGAAACCCGTCACAAAGGAGTTTGCAATTTGGTCTCTTTTGTTATACATTTAATAAGAAAGGAATTACGTTTTATTTCAAACCATCACTTATTCGTACGGATATACATGTGGGGTTACTATGCAAAGAGACCAGTAGTCTATGACAGAAAGGGATGACTGAATTGTCACAAACTTTATGATATTTTTTATTTTTGTCTCATGATACCACTCATGTAATGTGGATTGTATGAATGCAATGCATGCAATGATGTGTAAATATATTCAGCCGATTAAGAGAAAGTACTTGAAATATATGAAGCTATATTTACCCTATTTCAAAATGAATAGTTCGAAATTTTCTTTCTAGTTACTTTCTCCTAACTATAATTTGCTGAGTTCGTTAAAATTTTAACATAGAAAATAATGATATAAGTATTTCTTGTACCGCATACTCTCGATTTCAATTTTGCACCTCGAATTGAAGTCATCATCTTTGAGATACGATAAAAGAAAACAGAAATAAAATAATTCAGTATTAACACTAACATTTCCGAATAATAACATTCACATATTTTACCTAAAATCCTGTTACTGTTCGTTCTTTCTGTGGTTTTAAGAGAATATTATCGAACGCGCAAAGTGGTTTTATTATATGTCGGCTCCCAGCTACAGCATGGTGCTGCGATCGCATATATGAGTATTCTCGGGGAATCCCCGCGTTCCCATCGCTCTTTAAACTCCATTAGACCTCAGCCTCAGATTAACAGCTGCACGGCGGAAGACCCGCTTCGGGTCTTGACCCACCCGCACTGTCCCTCCGTCAATTCTTCCCACAAGACTTCCCATCTAAAATGTCCCTTCGGCTTCCTTACATTATACACGCAGTCAACGTCGTGCTAACTGCGATACAGGGTAGATACATGCGTTAAAAAAATGAAGTTAACAATAGAACGACTCCAGATACGTTACAAAAAGTCGTTCAAATAATTCCAGAAATAAAATACACGGATAAGTTTCAAAGTCTATATATTAAACTATGAAATTATTGTAAGAAATTAAAAAAATGTCTATCTCAAGAAAAGTGTACAAAAAGGGAAGAAATGAATGGTTATTTGGACCAACTAGTAAATGAATGAAATAATGTCAGAAATGCTTCTGTATAAGAGAAGTTCACCACTTGAGGCATGCCGCCTGCTCTCAAACGGCCTCCTAATAAAAGAAATAACGGGTAATTTGATAATGTGGTGAGAGGTGAATGATGAGTGTAAATTCTGGTGTAATGAAAACAAAACTCCACCACTTGTAAATGAAATATTTGTAAAGTCTAATAATACCCCAATCCGTTTTATAATAATCTTTCCGCTGAAAGTAATTGATTTCGCTTGAGAAAATAGCTCCTTTGGTTTAAGAAAACGGATTATCTTGCCAATTGATCAGCGCTGTATCTTCGTTGCGAGGCTTGCATCCATTGTCACGATTTCATAATTGAAAAAGCATCTTGCACCAAAGAAGGTACCAAAATCACGTTATGTCGTGTTAATACATCGACGCTGTAAGAGTATGGTTTGAATAGATGTTCAATTTGTACCCTGTATGCGAGTGCCGTTGAGATGTGATCTCTATTGCTCCGTCTAAGAAAAAAATGTTTCACAGAAAAATATTTCAGCTTATACTACATTGTTCTCTTTTGACCCAATAACCAAACTACGACATTTTTTTTCAGATAATCTTCATAGTTTAGTGGGTCTCTGCACTGTAGTAATGTCCTCATGGATTATCTTATCAGTACCCGGTAAAATCTATTGACGATAATCAGGTACAAACTTTTTGATGGTACGGTTGAAAAACACATTTTTCTTTTTCTTGCGTATCTTCCCGACGAAAAAGAATCGGTTTGCTTTCTTAGTACTTGTTATTCATATTATATACACTCTTATATAACCTGTAAATGTATTCTGTAACCCTATTTATGTCCATTTTAAAATTTAGACTCAATATAACACAAATGTTCTAAATAGTCTGATAGTGATCGTTTGATATATTTAACTATAACCTTTAACGTATAAACGTGAAGAAAACATGTGCTAAAAAAGTATGTGAAAGTAAAGTGTGAAACAAAACGTATGTTAAGTGAGAAGCAATACATGTTAGTGGTAGCACAAATTTTGATTTTCACATATTTCAAGTATATAAAAATGTGTACGAAATAATTAATCCTTTACAGTTTCCTTTAAAGGAACCGACGAGGAAAAGAAAAAAGATATACAGCTCAGCTTTACAAGCAATATTTTACTGATAAATTACTGATATTTTACTGATAAATATTCTATTACTGATGTGACACTCAATGCAGTTCCACTAAAAATCGCGATTAATAAGACCTTTTTTTTTCTTTGATTCCGTCTGCAACATGACTGACTTACCATTGCTATCGAGAAAAATTTTTACGTCTGTATTGATTTCAAGATTAAATGTATATGGTGATCACGTTTTTAAACGAAGTACATATTTATCCAACTAAGATTCGAACAATCTAGATCACGAACTCGTAAATTTTATGATATACTACTACTTATTTTTGAGAAACGGTAATATCACATTTAACGTCATTGCTATCGTGCTATATATAAATTTTATTTATTTATTTATTTGTTCAATTATTTACAATTAAACGCAATATAATCATGTAATTGATCTTGTCTAGGTTAGCAGTAATTTTGGAGAAATGTGATTTGAATGCTCCACCCACTATAACATTTTTTGCTATACGTTAATTTCGCAAAAACATTCGACTAGTTCTCAATTTTTCACTTTACAATTTGACGCACTTGCATTTATTATTTTACATTTACCGTGTGTTATTTATTCGTGACTTGTTATAAAATATTTTTCATGATATTAAAGTATGATGTACTTTTTGAAATAAGTTGGGAGAAACGTAAATTAGTTTTATTGTAAATAGTAGGTACTTTAAAAAGTTGAAATAAAAAAATACTTTTATATGTTAGGAATTTTAAGCTCGTGCTTCCTGTTTTACACCAGCATCCACCATTGTGTTTGAAAGTAAAATTACATTAAATTCATTGAAAAATTACGGCTACCCAGTATATTTAACATTAAACCCAGAGAAAGACAAGGAAATCTTAATAAATTGCCCTGGATGTAAGTAAAACGCAATATAATCATGTAATTGATCATTTAGAAGCAAATAGCTCTTTTAGTTCATCAGCTGGCCCATAGGGTCCCTGGCGAGCAGTTGATGAAGAACGTCTCCTCTGAACGAATCACCCGTCATCAATCGTTCTCCCTCGTTCAGCGTTCTCCGTCAGTTCGTGCGTCCGAGTGACGCGACATGTTGAGGGACTGTGGGAAGGGAAGTTGTACTCAGGAGGAGGAGATGGTACGGGTGATGGGGAAATGGGTGTTTGGGTTGGGGGTGGGGGCGAGGGTGGTGTATGTGTGGGGGGGTGGACAGACGTTGCTGCTGCTGCTACTGCAACGGTGGTCGTCGGGTCGCCCCACCGCCGCCACCACCGTCGGTCGTATTGATCTGAGTGCGCTCTCGTCCACTGAGGCGAATCCGAGTCCACGGATCCACCTCCCCCTTTGCTTTTGCAACAATGCTCACCCAAGTGGACTTTTTATATAGCTTTTGAAACTGCGTATTAACAATTGTTCACTAGTTCGTTGATATCCACTGAGAAGAGACAACTTTAATTTCAATTTCCACGTGGCTTTAGAGTGTTTTAATTCGTGTTTAAAAAAATCCCTTGTCTTTGAAACTTAATCGCTCTACGCAAGTAAACGAAACACGGTTATATTATTTGATAAACATATTTTAAAATCTGTCGAGATAGTAACGATATCACTCACAAAATTATCTGCATAACCGTGGAAAGATCACGTGACTAATTGAAGTAATTTTTAATTTATAAATTGAGCAAATTGAACAAAAATTAATGTTAATCTTTCATTTAATATGGATCAGGTTTTTAAAGATTTCTTATAAATAAGGTTTTTGAACAATGCGACATTAATTCTCTTAGTCACGTCTCTAAATCTCCCTAAAAGTTTTTGGAAATATTATTAAGAATGAAATCTGAAAGAAAATTGAAAAATACGAAAGAAAATTGAAATTCTTAGAGAAGAGTGAATTCTTATTTCAAAAATATATTCTAAAACTATTCGGGAGAAGAATAAAATGTCATTTATGAATGTGCTCTTCTGTGTTTTGATGGCATATTTTATTTTCCCCTCAGCTATTTTGAAATGGGCGTCAATAGCAAATGTAGTTGAAACGCCATAAAACCCAACTAACGAATTTAGCTTAATGCGTATGTTCTCACCTCTTTTCAGGCAAAAGGGGACTACAAAATCGACAACGACTTTTCTGTTCTCAGTTTTGTCTATAATTATTATTTCTTGTCTATTGTTTTATATTGTGTTACATGTCCAAATAACAGGGTCATCGTACAATATAATTTTATCATTTTTCAGCTCAGGCTGTGGGCAATATTTGTATTAAAGTGGACATTCTGGAACTAGTCGATACTTACGAGTTATTTCCTCGTGTACTATGTTGAAAACTTGCTGGTGGCAACGTAAGAAATCATATTGAAGGTCAGCCTGATATGATGTGGTCAATGCTTACTGTGACGTTGTTGCTCATCATGTACATTAATACTCGTATGTCTCTGGAAATTTCAGTTTCTTTTCTGCGTAAACGGAATAAATCACACCGACGAATTACCCTACTTTAGAGCATCAAAAGATATATTAGCGATTGTCTATTACTTCAATTTTTGATATTTCCGAGATAACTGTCTTTAACAATTATATCAAGACAAAATTAATTGACTATTTTATTTTAAAAAGTATGTAATTGACTTAACTAGACAGCTCTGACGTGACTGAATATACTCGTACGAACAATATTCGTAAGGAATTGTACGTCATGTACGTGATGTAAAGCTCTTTATGTCATATTCTATTCCTAACTGTTCTAATGTCCTCTTTACACTGATAATGCTAAATATGAAACAGAGTAAAACTTGCGTACAACTAGCAGATTAGTAAAAGTAGTAACTGCGAAGTTACTGAGATCAATAAGATAGTAGTGATAAACACAAAGTAAAAGTTCCTATTATCGAACAGATTTTTTTTTGTGGGGCTTTAGGGCTCGTCAACAGCGAGGTCATTAGAGCCCTTAAAACTTGTACAGGTAGGGAAAATGCAGTTACGCACTAGGGAGAGCCGACATGACTCTCCCCGCGTGTGGGACTCGCCGAAAGACTCA
>NNCF01133744.1:141700-183321 GCA_002313205.1 Laupala kohalensis
AATAGCGTCGGGATCGAAAAGAACAAGAGGTGACCAAGGAAGGTCAGAAAAGAGAAAGGAAGGAGCATGGCACAAGTAAGTGGAAGTAATGCAAGACTCAGCTCGGGACCCCGTGTTCGCCAAACACGTACTTACTAATGTAAGTCCCCTGGGGGGTATCGAACAGAAAGTGTATATATATAGTTAGATTAAAATACGTACTTTTACTCACTGATTTTTAAAAACGTATGTACAGCATCCTACTTTTACAACTTCGAAATAATAATAATTTAATTCAAAACTTGATTGCCTACACCATTGTGAGTTTCACCTCCAGCAGCTAGAAAAAATATATCCTTGGATGAAACCACTCGTTAGCAAGGAACGTAAAGTTGTCCGTGAGAGAAACAAGTCAATTGATACGTAACATATTAGCCTACTGTCGTGTAAAAAAGTCTTGATACTCGAGTTTAGGCAGTAATAAAACGTTAACACTTAACTCCACACATCAATGAGTTACACCAATTTTTTTCGTATTTCATTCTGTTTTTATCAGTGTGTATTAGTTTTTTTACTGTATCCTGTTTACAGTTTGTGGAAGGTATAAAAATAGTGCGACAACATTTTCTCGTTTCTGGGTAGAGGTATAAGAATACGAACTTTTTACGTTAACCTCCCTTCCCCCTTCACCCATAGGGTTTTACGGGTTCCCCTCCCCTACACACACACACACAACCGAAATGATGACCAACTCTGACATAAAATTGGAAGTGCCTGATTCTTCAATGGATGTAATTTAACACTTTTATTTTTTAAAGGTTTTCACGATAATTTAGGTTAAAGTTTGTATATCAAAATTAAATACAAAAGAACTTTATTTACGTACACATAATAAGAAATACAATATTTATAGATATATTATATTGGCGGGACTGAGGGTCCATGCACCGTTAAATGTGCTCTTGATTGCCGTGGGCTGTGCATACTGTACCTTGGAATTTACTCTCAACGAATTTCTAGTCGCGTTAACGGGTAATTTGAGTCTAAATGATTATTAGATACCCCCCAGGGGACTTACATCTAGTATGTACGTGTTTGGCAAACACGTGGCCCCGAGCTGAGTCTGGCAATACTTCCACTTACTAGTACAAGACTCCTTCCTTTCTCTTTCCTGACCTATCGTGGTCACGATCCTCGCTTGGTCGGGTCTTTCCGATCCCGACGCTAGGATATCTTTCATTTTCCTCTTTCTTCTTTAAAAAAAAAATGATATATGTAATGTTTTGAGATATGTTGATATTT
Organism: Laupala kohalensis; assembly: GCA_002313205.1. Taxonomy (NCBI): domain Eukaryota; kingdom Metazoa; phylum Arthropoda; class Insecta; order Orthoptera; family Trigonidiidae; genus Laupala; species Laupala kohalensis. The sequence continues at coordinate 142,982 of NNCF01133744.1, forward strand.
GAATTTTGAGTTGTAATTCAGTGGGTATGGTTGAGTCATTCGGCGAGTCCCACACGCGGGGAGAGTCAAGTTGGCTCTCCCTAGTGCGTAAGTGCATTTTCCTTACTTGTACAAGTTTTAGAGCTCTAATGACCACGATGTCGACGAGCCGTAAAGCCCCACAAAAAAAATTAGATAAATAATGCAAATAAGTAAGCGATATTTGAATAAATAATGAGACATAAGAATGGCTGTAGGTGGAATATACTGAAACCTGGGATGTTTTACGATGGTAAGTAGAAGACTGCAACTAGAGTATTCGCTAAGCACCGGTGGGAACCACGGAAAACCAATGGCCAGAACAAGAATAAGAGCCAATTTCTCCTCCCTTCAGATTTTTTCTTCCCTCCCTCAGGATGCTGATAAGCTTCGAAGAGGTGTCTAGGTGACTTTGACTCGATCGGCTGCGCTTTGATTACGAAACCCCTCCACTGTTTTCCTATAAAAGAAAGTACATATCCTCCCGGCGGAATCATTTTTCACTCACCGTTGTATATTGACATATGGCGTCTTAAACCTTCTCTAGAACTCAATATTGCCACTCAAAGTTGTCATCAATCTCCAACTGTTTAAGCATCGTAAGCATATATACCTCTCCCGATTTCATCGACATTTATCGTCAAAATCATTTTCTATCTTTCTTTTCACATATATTTAAAATTAAAAATAGCCAATATTCTTCCTAAAGATCTTAACTACATCTTTGCTAAATTTCATAATGATGGGATCAGTGGTTCAATCATGAAAAGGTAGCAAACAGAAAAGACACTTCCGCATTTCGCATCATTGAATGTTGTTGAACAGATTTGAAACAACATGTTATAGTATAGAAGTACTGTACAGTATGTACTATGCAATGTAAATTCCTTTCGCACGTTTCCCAAAGCGACAGACTTTGTCGTGATAAGCAAGTTTCCCGATGCGGTGGCCGGAAGTTCCCGACGGGCCACTTCCGATACGACAAACATTAATTGTGAAGTCAGATGTCGATGAAGTGACCTACATGTCTAACGCAAGCGAATTAAAACTAGGTGACTGGACATTCCATCAACAGATGGTCTAGTTTGAAACTTTGTGGTAGGTCCCACTCGCACGTGTTTGACACCGAGGCTTAAATTCTCTTTTTTTATTTGTTCAGAAGAACTCAGGGGTCCGTGAGAATATTTTCTATTTGGAATGGGAAAAAGGGAAAAAATGTTGCGAAACGAGAAAAATAATTTTTCGTTTAATCGCGAAAAAAAAGTATTTTACTTTATTGTAATTAACATTGATTTTTATCTATTCATTACTATTCAATTTATGGATCACAATACGCAAAATGTTACGAAATGACAATCATTTAAGAAAATTAATTTAATCTTAGAAATATTGATTTTTTAATTATTTTCACTAGTTGTGAAGTCGCTATTTTTTAGACCAAACGACTTTCTTTTTTGAAATTACCAAACTAATCACCACTGAAGGAATATATTTTTGGTGAAACATGAATTTAACATTCTGTTCATAATTTTGAGTTCAAAATTGCTCATGTAAGGTTTGTAAATATAATGCAGCAAATATAGGAAATATAACGTTCATGAAGATTCTACCTTGCTTATTGATTTATAAAAGAAAATGCAGTTTCTAGATGGCTGAAACGTCACCTCGTCTTCATTCTTTCGTCTCAGAAACCGTAAGATGGCGCTAATAAAAAGTGTTGACACTGCAATTGATCCGCTCTTATCCAGTCTGGTCGAGACCGAGAGCCTGGGCGTTTCCTCGTGTGACCGGTTAATCTGAGGTTCCCATGAAAAAATGGATTTTCATTCAAAAAGAGCCCACGTTTCATCAGATTGCCATGAATAAACAAGCGAGATCAGTTGAACCAAGGCCGTTTAAGAGGGGTTCAACTGTACTTAAACCCCTCGCGACCTCGCCTTGGTTCCTCAACGCCGTAACACCCAGCTACTAATAGGCGACTTTGTCCTTCAGACGCCGACAAATTCGATGGAAATTTTTTTTCTTAAAATACAGAATTTGTACAGATCTTTCCGTGTATCAGCCTATGGATATACAGTAAGTTGCTGAATATAACATAAAATACGTAATTGTTTCCGTATTGGACTGTTTATATATAGAATATTGAAATGAGTTTGATGAATATTGTTAATTGCAAAGGATATGCTCCACATCACCAAGCAATTTATCACGCAAATCTTTGTATCACTAATATCGATCGTAATTTCACGAACTTTCTACTTCACCAATCATACTAAAAAAAGTTTTCATTTCTTAAACTGCACTTATCTAGGAGGTTTGCCCTTTACACACCGGCGTCCTTTAATTCCCCTCTTCCATGTTGAATACGTAAGAGCACTCGTCCTACGTCCGTAGTCGCCTTCACTCGTCAGAAAATGCACTTTTCCAGGACGTTAAGCTTCCATGTGTTTTTCGGTAAAATATTTTCTAGTTAAAAAATTTATTTTCTGCGGACAAGCATCTCCTTTTAGAATCTCTCAGGTTTTTAATAATTACTAAAAACTAATAATGATAATGAAAACTATTAATTAATACTTTTAAACTTAAATATTAATTTCGTTTTAATTACTTACAATTAATTGTTAATCAACAGTATATTTAACTCGATATTGAGAGGAGGAAAAAAAACAACGTAACCCCTCGGATAACAAGATAATAATAGGTGAAAATATTCTTCAAAATATCATTGAACACAAGAGATTTCAGTATGAATCTTCTTTATTGTAGTATGATTATGGTAGGATCATACTCATCACAATTATAATCATACTCTACGCAGAACTAATGTCTGTAAATCCTTTGAATGAGTTTTGATTAAAAAACACCCATGGATTAACCACATCACCTCACTCACAGATGATTGTAATAGTCGATCGAATATTATTGAAATGTTAGCATCTATAAAATATGGTGTAGACTCACAATGTTTAATAAAACATATTGAGCCCTAATACAAAGAAACTTGACTATGGAGCTATTGTTTATGTGGCAGCTCCCAACAATCTACTAGAACCACTAAATCCTATACTAAGTACAGTATGTCACCTTTGCTTGGGAGCTTTCCGTTTGAGCCCAGTCGCCAATCTAATCGTGGAGGCTTATCTTCTTCCCTTAAATTTCCAATTGAAAGTATTATGCTTTAACTACGCAAATCCACTTACAGTAATACAGATAATCCAGGTAATAGCTATGTCTTCCTGTCTCAAAACCGACAAGGCATGAAACTCATCAGATACGTCATAGATCGATAAGAGAAAGATAACAAGAATTCATCGAAGAAATAGTTTCGGAGGAATCATGTACAAAGACGTCTTCATCCACGACGTTCTTGGAAAATTTTCACTCCTACGATAAACCTCCAAGCTACTTAACTTCCGCAAGCGAAAAACAACATCAAAGGCGATCTTGCTACCTTTCATCTCCTGCATCTACCGTAAATACGAAAATCACCTTAAATGTTACACAGATGACTCGAAAATTGATGGAAGGGCTGGTTGTTCCGTTGTATTTACTAACCATTTAATAACATTAGTACTACGTCTTTACTATTTTTATAAAATTTGGTCCCTCTGATTAATCATTTACTGTGACGCAACAACGCTACTTCTAATTCACTTTCAAATTTTAACATTTTAGAAGTATTATACATTGCTAAAAAAAGGGTTAGGATTATTTACATAATAGTATCTAATTTTTAGTATGTTCGTCACGAGAGAAAATGGATACTTATAAAAATTTCCTTTCGGATATATCATACGCGATTGTTTTTTATCCCGTTAAAAATTCCAAAACTGAATTTGCTAATCAAAATGCTATCATATGCTTTATTTTTATCATAGGCTTTAGAAAATTTATTGAATGAATTTTCTTTTATAATCAAAGAAATTAAGTGGACGGAATATGCTATTTACTGGATCCCAGACTTTATACGTCTAACCTGTCATGTGATGTTCAAATCAAGTTCAAAATCATTGTTAACAAGATTATAATTCATTCACTCGGATGACAATCAATACATTTGGAGAGAAGTGACAATTCCAGCAGTAGTATACGTTTGACTTTAAAACTACCCCAATATTACTTCGCTCTTGTCTTGTTTTTTCCTCTTTAGTACCAACAAACTGAATAATTTACTGATTTAACCCAACTTTGTACGAGTTGTATATCTGATATTCGCATTCAATTCATATTTTTCGAGGATAATGAAACGCGTACAGATAGTTAACTTAGCGGGCAGTTAAAACTACGTTATATTTGCGGTTATAGTGCTATCTGTCGATCGAAAGTGTGCACCGTGATCAAGCATATACAAAAATTGTGAACGTGGCCAGCAAGGGTATGTGGATCGTTTGGTTTTTGTAACATCTGTCTTTATCTGACACATACCCCTGATTCTTGGTTTTCTTAATTTCTTAATAAAGTATTAAATTATTATTTTTCTTGTTTAAATATTTCCGTATTTTTTCATAACTTTTTCTGTATTTAATCATAAACGCGAAGTTTTAGTTAATGTTAGTACTCGTATCCTACAGCGTCGATGATTCATAATGTCAATATTCTCCACAGAAAATGAGAAAGAATACACAATATTCACGAAGAATAATTATCGTGTATATGTTATTTAACATTTTGTTTGCTGCAACGTTGCCTTTTTTTAAAAGTTGGTTGCATTTTCACTCATATCTGAACCCATTTGATCATAAACAACTCATAAACAGATGAGGTTATTTCTGATCAAGGAGACTCTATCCAGGAGTGGAAACTTCCTTAAGTGGGAGTAGGGTTCCATATGTACGGAAATCGTCGTCAGTTGGGAAGTACAAACCGGTCATCAGCACCGTCAGACAGTGACATTGGAACTATTGTAACAGGTTGAATGACGCGACTCACAAAGTCCGACGCATGCAGTTTCCTTGGTTAGACTCATAAGGTGGCGGGCGATACGGTGTTGTTAGTATGCTCCTTTTCCGTGCGTGTAGTGAATTTACGTACTCCCATACAATAATTATGAAATTTTTACATAAAATATATTAATACAGATACAATTTCCTAATTGGGTGAGTTTTACGATAATTGTCTACACTACATACACGTGGCATTTTTTTAATTTACTCAAAGCTGTAAAAATTCGTCAAACGTTAAACTCTTTAAACGCGAAGTGATTAAACTTTTCTGTAAGGAAAATGTAAATGTAAATAGTTACAACCAAGGAGACTATATAGTCTCCTTGGTTACAATACACGTGTAGGATTGGGGGAAGCGGATCTTTTAAACCAGTTGAATTAGTTCCAATGTCACCGTCTGGCGGTGCTGATAACGGATTTCGTACAAATCTCCTTTCCATTCGTTTCTCCTCTTGTATACAGTCTTCTTGTTTCACACATTGACTATTTGACAAATTTCATAAACAACCCATCAACATCCATTTGATAACATTTACTGACAAAGTTAAAAAATTTGTTCATTGTTTTATGATTTTATTATTATTATTATTATTATTATTATTATTTTATTTTCGATAAATGTTTGTCAAGTTTTACTATTAAGAATATTATTTAAATAAATGTGTTATTAGTAATAATGATGTTCTTCAATAAAATTTAAAACGAATTAAAAATGAAATATCTTTGCTTCCAATACGATCGTGGTTTAGAACTTCACGTTAACTTGAGTTTGATTCATTTCGTTTGACACGACTCTGCTCCCGTCATGTTTCATTTCCGTTATCTCGAGTCTCACATCTCATTTTTATTGAATACCGTGTTTTATAATTTTCACATATCCACATTCTTAATTTCGTTATTAACACTAGAGAACAATTTTAGTGAGTTTGGTACAGGATATACGGCCTTTTTTAATATAGTTTTTTTGTAACCTAAGATGAAAAATTTTAAATTCACTTAAGAGACCATCTTAAATTAAAATTATAATAACTCGTAAACTATTCTTACAATTTTGTCCATTCGTCAGCAGTCATGGTACCAACAAGTATACAAAATAGTAATAAAATCTAGCATTCTTGTTAAAGTGAATTCAACCTTAAGGAGTTTAATCGCACGACAACCAACACGTTCATGTTCGTTCGAAATCATTTTCCTGTCTTTATAACCCTCTATATTGGAATGAACTATGGATTAACTTCTTTTTATTATAGATTAACTTGTTCGACTACCTTTTTGCGTGATTCTTCGGGGACACAGTCAACAGGCACTCGGCCATTTCAGTATTTTAACCGGTAAAATGACCGCCCATGTAGTGCAGTACAACATAAGAAGCAGTAATTATATTTATAAAATATGTGTTACAACCAGTCACTAACGGGGAGAAAAGAGCTAGCAAAAACCGTATCCCTAACCATTTGGAAACCAATATTTATTTTCACTATAATGTAGAAAAATACAAAAATTTCCAGATCAGTGCTCCATATACTATGAATGTGTAAATAGTTGCACACTGAAGGTATGATCGATTGGATGTAGTAATAGTTATTACCATAATTATTTTTAATTTATTAGTAGCGTTTTCGTGTGCTATATATAATCATATCTTACAATTTGTACCAAAGTTCGTGAATCAAGTCCCAACAGACATTCATTTAATGTTAATGAAGTATGAACATTGTTTGACTTTCAACACCGTATTATTTGAATGATACAAACGTGACTATGTTCTGTGAACACAAAATCGATTTCCGTCCGGGTCAAACACACCCTTTTCAAGACATTTTGCTATCTCAGAGTCAACAAACATATTTTCCCTTCCTCTTGTTTCACCAGAATATGAACTGAACAACAGTAGTTGATCACCACTACACAATCATTAACACTCTCCTTTAATGTGCTGACGACATGCATTATTATATCCGCATCAACCCCCATTCTCTCGTACCTTTTCGTTCCCCCCAAGCGCTTGTTTTTCAGACCCACCCCCTCCCTCTCAATGTTCTGCAAAGAAGGGTGAATTACGCGCTGTCAGGGACATGTCCTCTTAATGTCCCCGAGCGCTGTGCTTCCTGCGGGTTTTGGTACTGTGGTTCAGGGAGGGTTGGGGCGCTAAAGGGAGGCTGCCGCGGTCACGATACGCGCCACACTGTCCCAGATACCCGTTATGATCCGGGGTTTGTTGTCTGCACCCACACCACCTTCACGGGTGACGTCACCCCCACCATCGCCACCTCTGCAAACTTCTGTCACCTCCACTGTCGGCAATAGCGCCGGAGTGCACTGTTTTGATTTCGTTTGATTCTCGGTAGAGCGCGCAGAGGCGCGGGTGACGTGTCGATAAGAGAGCAACGCTGAATGTGAGTTCCGCTGTGGCATTGGCGAATGCTCGCGACGACTTTTGGGAGGAGGGGTGACGAAACCTATATTTAGTGCTTAGTGTCGGATATATTTACTACACTGCATAAAAGCTTAGCCACACGCCAGTAGTGGTGTAAAAACATGCATTGGGAAGTCCAAAGTCAACGAAACATGTTCAACTATCCTACGAGAGGGATAAAAAATAGGAGCGATTGGGTTGTTGAGCAAAAAGGGTGTGCAGAAGCAAATGAAAAATTGGAACATAAACGTTCAAGTGAGTTTCTATAAAAATTAAATATATTAATAAATTAAACATGGGTTTAGCGTTTTCTTCTTTTCTTTTTCTTAACGCAACCACTACTTTTGATAGTCGCTTTTTCAAGTCTCCTTGTCTATACCGTGTTTTGAAAACCAACAACACGAATTTCATGAGAGAGGAAAACTTTGCATGTCGAAGTACTGGGATAGAAACACAAGTAAAATGAATATTCAAATTTGAAAAAAATGAACGAGAATGTATAATGCTTTATATTGCTTGGGTTATCAAACATGGTTCATTTTTGTTTGTATTTATTTAGGAATATAAATTAACTGCAGATTATGATGTTAATTATGATGTTAACCCAACATTATTAACATGTTTAAATGGAATCGTATGAGAGGTGACGGCACAATGCCTAAACTCTCGCCATGGCTTGATCGTAGACCAAGAGACCACCGGGGTTTAAAAACAGAAAATCTTTCAATTTCCAAATAAAAGTTATTTGTAGACTGCTGATCGTAAATTCACACCGTAAATAAGTAAGGAATCTCAAAGAACAAGAACATTATTATTTATGTAAGTAATGTTTTGAGGAAAATATTTAAACAATACAAAAAGTGATAAGCCTTTGCCAATAAATGACGTAGAATTTCATGGAATACCGTGTTCCCAAAAGAATCTCTCTCTCTGTCAGTGTAAAACATTGCGTATTATTCAATGCGTATCACTTGTTTTATTATTCAATATTCAAAGGGTGGCGATTTGAATATCTCTTAGTTCTCTTTCTCTGTTTTCATGATTATAAAATGATAACATCTTTAATACATCTAAAAATTTAAATATCTTTCAGAAGCTGTAGATTTTTCAAAGCATCAGTACAACACTTGAATAAATTTCTGAAAAAAGTCTTGCGCTGAAGCTTTTGAAACATTTGTCATCATTACATTTTTTTAATATTCATAACTCATATCTGTTCAATATCTTTCGTCGAAAATCGAAGAAAGCATTAAAAATGAGATATGTTCCAAACATTCATTGTAAAAGTTTAATATCTTTGTAAAACACGCCCATAGTATTCACCACTCTTCAGACTGAAAGTAATGAAAACAGATACAAAGAAGTAATAAAGCACAGAGAAACCAGGTACGATATCTACGCTAGAATTGAGGCATGTATATGGAAAACATTCTAACTGCTGAATGCATGTTACTACAGGAGACACTTAAAACTGATTAAACACCGTAATTGATAAAGAAAAATTTTCGAAAAATCATCATAGATAACATGTTTTATTTTGCAACTAATAGTGCTTTACAGCTATTATTCAAAATTTAACGTGAACAATAGTAACTGCTGTAAGTGCCAAATAATTAAAATATGGAGAATGTTTGAAATGACACTTGCCTAATACCGATAATTTTGCCTAGTGTTACGACAAATTATTTTTTTAACATTAGAAAAATATATTACAATATTGATATCCCTGTCATTTATTATATAATGCATGTTTGCTTCGCCCACCCTATATTTCGACCATTAGCAACTAAACAATCGACCGAAGTCACTAAGACTGATTGTAATAGCATTAACGTTGTCAAGAAGAACGGTTTTTGCGAAAAAACAACAACAACAAAGCAACAAACTTGTACTTTTTCCAATTGCATATATAAATTGTTCAACATATTTAAATGCACATATATTTACTTGACAAAGCGCAGATAGCCTGGTGTTATATCACTTCTTTTACAGAAGTCCAATAATATCGAAATAAAAAGTAGTTTGAAAAAAAAGTTGTAAAATATTTTTCCTTAAAAATGGTAAAATATGAACGAGAATCAGTGAAAACGCGATCAAAGAATTTTTATTAGTATTCTTGCCTTTTTAACCCTCGGATAAGAGAACCGAGTTAAGCATCAAAATTAGAACTTTCCCAACTCGACTATAAATGCATCGTCGTATGTGCGATTTCTCCAGACCGGTTGGTTCTCTCACTTGCGCGCAGGATATTGCTACTAGATACTTTGCAATTCTAATATGCCTGGCCAATCGAATCGACGCGACGGAGTGTCGCTTTAAGTGCTGCTTTCTACATACACTCTTTTCCTCACAAAGGAGGGTAAAAGATGTGAATAGTTTCACGATGAAAATTTTACGATATCAGTTTCGTTCATTGGTTGCTGCTTCAAAACACTAATGAAATACTTGGAAGTTTATTAGTTGTACTAATTTGGAACATTGAAGAAATTATATGCTGACTAGGTCAACCTGTGCGATTTAATCTTTTCCCGAAAATTAAATCTAAGTAATATTCTGGGCAAAAATACTAATTTTTACTTTTTATGTAGCAAGACTTTTATGCACTTTTCCCATCTGCTTGTTGTAGGCAAGTTTCTCTCCGTTTAATTTTTAGCATTAACAGTATAAACAGAACATAAGAATTATGAATAGTATATGGTAACACCAAAATGATCAGAGCGTCAGAGGAGATATTTGTTAGTCAAGTAATATTCTTCTCAAATGAGTCAAGCAGATTCGTTTCTTGATGTAATTTGTAAATGCTATTATCTGGGAAAGAAAAGTCTAAAAAGATGAAATAATAGGTAATGTCTGACACATCTTTTAATGCTTTAAAGTTTGATACTTCATTTGGATGATTTCCTACATCCGGTGTCTCCGGAGAAAAGTAACTAAAAAATTATTGGACATGTGTTTATTAATGTACTCATAAGTGATAATGATGATATTCGTGTTCTTTTGATTTATTCATGAGGCTACTTTCTACGCACACATACCTATAGGAAACATTTCTATCATTAGTAAATTGTTGATTAATTACAGTGGATTACGTAATATTTGCCTTGTGAAACATGTAAGGAATTTTTCTTAACATGGAAAGACAAAAAATGTTTGAACACATTTTCACACACGCTTAATTTTTAACACCCATTATATCTACTATCCACTTTCGGGTATTCCTTCCCTTCTCGTGATGTATTAGCAGTTAATATATCCTTAAAATAATGTTTCATAGGAAATGTGTTTTGTTTTTTTCTCATTTCCATTTGTCATGATGGCACACTGCGCAAGGTGATTTTGAAGCGCGCGCTTCTATTGCGAATAGATGATGATCAATTATTGTGCAGGAAGACCAATATTTCAGCCATGCGTAACACAAAAGCTGATACAAGAACACAAAACATGTTGTTTGCAACTCGATCTTTTATTATTGTTTTTTTTAGTGGTGAAAAATAAATTGATTATTTCCAAATAATATTTTTTTCAGTTGAAATCATTTTATTTAATCACTAAATACACTTAATTCATTTTTAATTGGATATGATGTAGAAGTATGAATTTATTTCTTAACAGATATTTCAATAATCCATTACTTTTCTTTGCTTTTTTATTATGTTCATTGAATCACAAATCAATTAAATGATAACTAGTAAGGATTCCTTCACATTTGTTTTTAAATAAAGCTTTTAAGGTTGTTGTTATTTCAAATATGTTTAATATAAGGCAAATTTGCCATTATTTCTACATTCCAGGGTGTTATAATTAGCATAGTGTTTCGAGTTCAGACCTGGATATCCTTGTTGCAAATTTAATTGTATCCGAGAACATTTTTCATGAAATTAAATATCTTGAACTTTTATTGAGGCATGAACCTAACGGATTTTTGTGCTCGTATGTGATGTTACATGATACTATTATGGTTGAGGGTGCTATAAAACATCAAGGTACCTTATATCAAAATTTGTCCATTCGTAATTTTTAAAATCACCTTAAAAGACTTTCTTCTGCGTCTGACCGTGTATCAACACAAAATTGTTTGAATGCTGGAGACCACAGAGAGATAAAGAAAGAGAGAAAGAGAAAAGAAAGAGACAAAGAGAGAAAGGAGGAGAGAAAGAGAAAGAGAGAGAGAGAGACGCAATACCACTTTGCTGTGAGGACTCAAATTCAACTGTCCTCCCCTTGAAATCAGCGTACCTTTGTGGATGGCGCTGGCACGGCCACATGACCCTGTACCAAGATCTCCTGTTTACACTAGCCTCACACTTACCTCGAAATTACAACTGTAATTTGGGAGAAGGGCGTTTACCTGCACGGAAACCCTTTGGCTTTGTGATAGTGAAACACATTGATTCTTTCTGAAATAACTTTCTGTGTAGTTTTTTTTTGTTATGCCGGAGAACCATTTTAAAGAGAAGAAAGTAGATTTATTCATAAGCAATTGTGAATAAAATTTATTAAAATAGAATATAAAGTGCATTTATTTATTAATTAGAGAAATTTTGTCTCAAATTTTTAAATTTTGGAGTATCTCATCGTCTCATTTACAAATTATTATATACTTGAAATTCGTTCGACAAGAAATAAAAACCACGATCTAACTGATGTTTTGATTCGGTATTTCTTTAATGATCTAAAAATAGGGTTTCAAACTCGTAATGGGTTGAGGGCAAAATTGGAAACATTGGGTATGATTGCGGGATGCATTTGAATAATTCGCAGATAATAATTAATTCTGCAAATTAACACAAAAGCATACTGAAATCAATAATATACTAAAAAACCTCATAAAACGTCAATTTACAGGGAATACTGTGGTCAATGAGCTGCATCTACCAATGAGAGAATACCCACCTTCAGCTCAGTTGTTGCTAATTTCAGAAGATGCAGCAAGGAAGAATATGCGTGTTGACTTCTGTACCGACTTTCAATGAATTTTATGGAACACATTTATTCAAGTTTCACGCGATGCGGCGCATAGCATAACGGTTCACTATTAATTGTTTATCAACTTAGTCGTATAAATAATATTTTAAAAAGAACTATAAAATTTTGATTGGTTTCATAACAAAAAATTCTTTAGTTTTCTAACGTTTTCGTGGGTTGCAAAAAGGCTCGCTGACCGCTTGTGGCCCGCGGGACGCCTGTTGGAAACCCCTGATCTACATTATTCTGCAAATGGGTTAGATCCAAATTTTTAATGGATCATAATTGCTATAACCAAGTACTTAGAAATTTAGAAACGAATTAATATTATATGTGTAAATACTATATTCCAAGAGTTAATGCATTTATTATTTATGTCGTCATTTTCCGGATTTAAAATGATTGTTTATCCAAGTTGAAGAACACTTTTTGTACGACTCTTAAAAAAGGAATTAAAAATATGTTATTCATTTTATTAGATGAGCACACAATTTCAAATTCAATTTAAATGTTGAAATATAAATTGTATTTATTATCGTACTTTTAGAGCGGGTAAAATTAAACCTCAGCTCTTTAATGTCACGTCATCCGATACTATCGAATATTACTCACTTCTCACCGCTCACTCGCAAGAAATTTATCTTCTCCACGCCCTGTTCGGGTTGTTTTGTCAGATCAGCTCCTTTAACGCGAAACGCGCTGAGAATGCTACCCCTCTACGTAACCTGCACCATTACAGACAACGCTCAAAGCCAGGCATAAATTACGTCACGAAGACCTGAGACAATTGCAACGCAACACCTCCGAGCTGTGCACGCTCGCACATCTTAGTTCCCCCGTGATTTGCATCAGGATATGAGCAAAGAGAGAGGGAGAGGGAAGTGCAGAAACGGAACACAATTGCAACGGAGATACAATTTAGAGCGGAGGTAAATTTAGAATGGAGATGAAAAGCCAATTAACTTCTTATCATAAAATCTTGCACGTGTATGAAGGACACTCAAAATTATACTGCTCAAAACAAGTAATTTGTGCAGTCAGGATGAAAACCCAAGAAATAAAAATAGACGTTTGAAAGATGAAAGAAACTTATTTAGTAAGAACTAAAAGTAATTTGTGGATCACAGTACCCTGGCAGAGGACTACCCTAAAACATCGGTATCCTGCGTTTCAATCCTGGGCGTGGTATCGGTGGAATGATTTCCTGGAGTCAATTGGTGAGCAACAACCGCAGTTTTAAAATTATTCTTACTGTCAGTCTGAAAAAAACTGGAGTAAAAATACGTAGTGTAGAATCTACAGACCCGAATTTGGGAGGCTAAATAAACATTGTTTCTTTTCAAGAGGTGGCAATGTATCACTATACTAATCCCAATATTATGTAATGCTTTTAAACACTTCAAAATTCTTTTCCAACCAGAGAAGTGCTCAGTTTAAATTGTTCACATGGGAATGCAGCCCTATTTCCTTTCATAAAATGATGAAGACATGGAAGATGTGTGTTTGGGCGATACAAGGAAGGAACTGGAGCATTGAAGCTTTGACTCCCATATAAAAGGAAAGAGATAACGCTGAAAATGAGAAAGAGGCGTCGGCGAGAAACAAAAGCTACAGCCGCTCCCGACAAATCGCATCTTTCCCTGATGGCACACGCTCCGCCGGTTCTCGTAATTGGTATTCCCGCCCATAATGATGATGAGAATGTCATGGTAATAACCGTTTTAAACACCGAAACGGTTTAGTCGATGGCATGGTAGCGTTCCCTGCGGGCCTCCAGAGAAAGCGGGGAGGGAAGGTCGACTAAGGGAGAGAGGGACGATGTCTCTGCAGTTTCATAGTTTCCAGGTGCCGCATATTTCACTACATATTAAAGACAGGAGCGTTGGAGGGCCCTTCAAGGACGAAGGGTGTAGGAGGTGGGGAAGGAAGACGCCCTAGGCGCTACGAGGGATGCGGCATGGGACGGAGAGAATGCCTTATAAACAGACCCTAGCGTTGCAGTCACTGACGTCACGCCCTCTCTTCACCTCTTGCTTTCTCAAGGATTGCGATTCGTCCTTTGTTTTAACGATGGAAACATCCCTTCCAGAAACAAGGCTGCGGTAGCGGGATCTGGGGGATGAAATTCAAGACACTAGTAGGGTTTGAAAGAGAGCCCTCTATTACATTTTGATCATCTCTTTTGCTTGGATCTCGAGATGTTATCCATACATACAGTCTGCTTTGTTCTTGAAACTCATGTTGTTGAAAACAATCTGCTCCTAACCAATGGCGTATGCATCGCATAATCCCAAACGTACCTCTACCGCCCGTATATTTTTGTACAATCTTTTGTATAAAACATTTCTATAAAACGTTAATATTAAAATGTAAAAGATATAGTAAATTGCACCAGTTAGTGGTAACAATTGAGTAGTTATAAGCAGTAAGAAATTTTTTTGGATAAAAAAATTTATTTTTTCCTTTAAGTCAACATTTTTCCTTATTAAAAACTAGCTTAGTATCCAGCGTTGAAAGATCGATTCCTCTTATACAATTTCTTGTAAAAAATTTCCCAATTCATAGAGTAATTTTAATGTCAATGTCAGATTGTTCATGTCCAAGAGAGGGGTGCAGTTGTAGAGCCCACTCTCCCATCATATTGATGAGTAGTGGAGGGTGGTTTCAGTCCTTGATTCTGCGCAACTACGAGATGTTTAATACAGAGGTTTTCTTCATCTAAGCATTGTTATTCCAGGACCTTACTTTCTCCGACATTCAAATATCGTCACCAATCCCCTCATCTAAATCATCAGTGGAGAACATGCTACGTGTCCTGAACTTTACCACAAGGAATTTAATAAAAAATAATCTACAGCAGTCACTTCTTTGTATGCACCCCCATATCTGTTAAGGATTGCCGGTTAGAAGATAAAAAATGTCTTTGAAAACAGTAAGATACTACGATATTAATAAAAGACCTCGTAACAACTACCTTCCACAACAAGTTTCGTCGTTGATAAAACGATCTGTGGAAGCAAAACGGCAGCAACTCCACCGTAATCGTCAAGTTTGAATAATATATGAATGAAGACAGGAAACGATAAGCATTCTGTGGGCATGGGGCTTTGTGGAAGAGTTTTATCGTCATGTTTTAGAGAATAGCCCAATAACGAATCCATATTGTAATGGCGATCTTTAAATCCGTATTTAGGAGCAATGCAGAGGTGTTTTATGGAGTTGGCGTTCTGTCTCTGGCGCGCCTTGAATCGTAAATAACCGTGCCGCCATTTCAACGACCGAACGACTGTCGATTGTCTGAGAGCTCTTTGGGAGTAATTTTGAGTTGAAGGTCGATGCATTGACCACTGACAAAAGATAGAAGACTGACGTAGTGAAATGCGCGAAGACGTGACTTGAATAATAAATGGATCAATAGATCATAGGAGAGTACTATACTAAATTTTAAAATGAATATTTCGAGTAAAAAGAGTCTTATTAAAACGTTCATAAAAGCATGATAAAATCAAATGTTTTCTCAAAATAATATTTTAATATAATATATCTATATAATATAATGCAACATCATGTTATTGTATTTGCACACACTAACTAATGTAGACTGTGTATTTTAACATTATATACTAACAACGGGAAAAGGTACATAAAATAAAAAGAATCTTATTCATCTTTAATTTACCAAACAAAAACTATTTCAATATAAATATGAC
Organism: Laupala kohalensis; assembly: GCA_002313205.1. Lineage (NCBI taxonomy): Eukaryota > Metazoa > Arthropoda > Insecta > Orthoptera > Trigonidiidae > Laupala > Laupala kohalensis. The sequence continues at coordinate 159,034 of NNCF01133744.1, forward strand.
CTTTCTTTATAATATACTCCCTTTCGAGTGTCAGTTGTGACACATTTAAAAATCAGTAACATAATCGTTTTACAAATCAGTGACATAATCTTTCAGCATCGGGGAAAAAATCTTCTATTATTTGAAGGTTATTCGGGAGTGGTTTAATGTTTTCTTTGCACTAAATAGTAACAAAACGAATAAAATAACTCATAGTGACGATACATTTTCGTATCTTTGCGGCGAAAATTTTGAATTATTTTACCTTAAAGTACAATAAGCTTATATGGATAAATTTTTGCGAGCTTATGAGTTATTTTCTTTGGTATCCTGACAAAAGTATTGATTTAACATAACGAAAAAAAATAGTGAAACACAGCAAATGAAAATAGAAACGCAATGACGTTAAGATTTTCATACCTCCCGGGGCATTCACAAGAATAATTCACCCGCAAATGTGAAAAATACTGTTCTAACAGAAATGGCAGCCGCATCACGTTACTGAAGACATTACGACACTTGTCAAAAAAGAGTCAAATAAATATCTCAATTTATTCTCAACTTTTAAAACCACAAAATAATAGCCCTTGTCCGACAGTAAGATTCATTACAGCGAATTATTAATTAATTCGAAATATTCATGGAAGTAGTTCTAATTTTATGAATAGTTGACAACTTGACTTCAGTCAACGCGGATAGAATACCTTAAAATGAAGTGCACACTAGATGTGGAAGGAAACGATGTCATATTCCTCCTCCTATCTCAAGGAAAGCTTTTGTTGATCCCTTAAGCAATGTCACAAAATCTCAACCCCTATGCCCCTCATCCCTTCCCCACCAAAATTCAGCCACTTCCTTGGCATGCTTTGAATTAAACACTCTCTGCGGTCAGTTCCTGTATACGGTAGATGACCCTAAGGATGTGGCTCGTCGAGGTGAGATGTATCGTCTCAAAGGAGAAGTCCCTTTCACTGGTTATGTCTGGATTCTAAGCACCCCCTTCTCTACATGACTTTCTGAAAGGGACTCTGGATATCTTTATCCTCTCAATGTCTGTAAGCATTCAGTTTCTTTGTTTTCTAGCGTTAACACAAATGTTCTTGTGTTTATGAGTAATGTTAATTAAGAGAAAAAAATGAATAATTTGTTAGAATCAACTTTATTTCAATAAATAAAACTTCCAAGTGGGAAATACAGTACGTGTGAGAAAAAGAGGAAAATCTGTTGAATATGCGTGAACCTGCTCTCAAATTAAATTGAAAGTATTCAATCACATCATAAAACACATAGCTACGGTTGGTAAAATGTGTTCAAAGTTTTACATTTAGTTACATCCAGTTCCTTCGGAGCAGCGGAAGCGATAACATCGTTTGCCCTGTGAAATCGTGAAACTTGCTGCGCTTTATATGAGTGGTCAAGTTTTTCAATCAATTTGTGATATACTATTATTAAGTATTCGACAGTGAGAGCATTTATTAGAAGAATCTTAAAGTGTTTTCTTTTAACGCGATTGTGCGGGAATCAAAGTACTGAACAGCAATTGCTAGACAGCTGGTGTGAAACTGATAGCTGCCTCATATCAGGGGCGGCTGTGGTAGCCTCTATAATTAGGAATGATAGTAGTCGTATAGGAATGGATAATCATCTTCAACATGCAAATTCGACCGAAATCCAAGATCAGTGTAATGCAGGCGAAGTAATACACAAGGCCATGGATGTCCTCTACAACCAAGGAGACAACACAGAAGAAACCTTATCGTAACCACAATCTTTTAACAGGTATGGCGCGCCAGCAGGTACTGCAGTTGAGTTCGGTACAAAGAGAAGAAGACAAAATTACGAAGACTTAAATAATCAGAGTAAACGTCAAAATAGAGATAATGCAAAACATTTACTTAGTAATTATTCAAATATGGGGGAAATCGTTGTTGCAAACATTCCAAACGGTAATAAATATGCATTGTTAAATTCTGTGTCAAATGAAGTGCAGGAACAGCAAGAGAAACAAACAGTTATCAATTTTCATTCATAACGTGGAAAACTATAAACTACTGTTAAATGATTTAAAAGAGATTACTAATAAGTCTTTTGATACCAAATTATTTAATCAGTTAAAATCAGACCATCAACTATTGAAGATTTCAGAAAAATTATAACATTTTGCAGGATAAAACAAATAGAGTTCTATTTCTTCAAAAACCCAACACAAAAAATTGAGAAGTTATAATAAGGGGTATTCCAACGGACTACGAGGAAGACGAGGTTACGTCTGAATTAAAATTCTTAAATTACCGTATTACTAAAACTTCTAGACTTTATAAAAATAAGATTCCAATTCCATTATGTGCAATTCAGGTTGAAAATAACGCAGACATCACAGAGTACTTCAAACTTCAAAAACTGTTTTTTGCGGTGGTCAAAGTGGAACACCGGATTAAGCCTAAAAACCCCATTCAATGCAATAACTGCCAGCGTTATGGTCACTCCCACAACAATTGTAATAGAGTGCCCAGATGTGTTAAGTGTTTAGAATATCACCATTTCTCAAAATGTTCCAAATCTAGTGATACACCTCCAAGATGTGTAAATTGCCAAGGCATGCAACCAGCAAATTTTAAGAAATGTCCAGCTTTAAGGCTAAACCGAATACCTCCCTCTCTAATCACATAAAACCCTAACACCATTAGATCTAAACCTTCCAACTCCACAACTGAATTCCCTCCATTACCAGACCACCGCCAAGCGAGGTCACCTCACCGCAGTGATACCTCATGCGCTCAGGTAGCTAGCCAAGGCAAAACGTCAAATTGTTCAAGCGCTATGTCACTAAACAAGGAAGATTTAGGTAGAGAAATCATTACAGAAGTCATAAAAGCAATTATGCCTCAGATTCAAACAATAATACAAACCACTATTCAAGCAATCCTGCCCCGAATAGCATGAAATGTTTTCAAATAAAACAAATTTTATTTTATTAAACTGGAATGCAAATGGGCTAATAAGACAGAAAGAAGAATTCACATACTTCATAAAATATTCTAACATTGATATAGCGTGTGTGTCAGAAACACACCTAAATGCCTCGAACAAGTTCAAAGTAGTAGGCTATAATATTTATCGAAAAGACAGACTAAGCACTAAACCTTCGGGAGGTGTAGCTATTATAATTCGCTCTTCCTTACAACATTATCAAATTCAAAATTTTTCAAATACTCAAGTAGAAACTATAGGAATAACTGTAAATCAGGAAAATCCACCGAATATAACTATCAAATGTATATACAGACCCCCTAGCAAACATTTAACAAAAATAATATACTACCGCATCTATCGGGCCAAAACCCTGTACTAGTATGCGGAGATCTCAATGAAAAACACACCAGCTGAGGTTGTACTAACCATGGAGAACCAATAAAGCAGGCAAAAAACTGAAAGTACTAACAATGTCACATAATATTAATACATTCTCCAAACTGACTAACTCATTACCCATATAACAAGAAATTCAATCCTGATATATTGGACTTAGTGCTTTCAAAAAACGTTAATGGACAACTATTTCAACACACCACACCATACCACACCATTCTGATCATACGCCAGTTATAATCACATTTAACGCCAATATTCTACCCAAGTCAAATAGATCTCATATGATTAAGGGAACAGTAAATTGGGTAAAATTCCGTACACTTAGGACAAACAAATTGAACATACCCACCCATCTAGATTCTAGTGAAAAAAGTGACATGTCAATAACCAACCTGACATCAATAATTGAAGATTCTATAAGTAACTCGTACTTAACAACAAATCGCGACTTCACAATGAAAAATAAACAAATACCAGGCTTTATACAAAACCTAATAAAAAGGAAAAGTCTCCTTAAACGATCATGGCAAAAATGACGCTCAGAAGAAACTAAAAGTAGTACCAACCGACTTGGGAAACTAATTCACGAACATCTAGAAACATTCCGGTATACAAATTTTCAATCCTCTGACCCAAATTCATCCTGCCTCTCGAGCGCAATGGATAGCAGGTAAACGCTTATCACGTGAAAAACAAAACATACCGCCATTAATGGATCAAATAAGTATGGCAGATTCTGATATTAATAAAGTAGAATTATTATCAACTCACTTTACATCTTCTTTTGTTAATAATCCCATTAAATTTATAAAATTTTATGACAACATCGTTGAAGAAATACGAAAAACCGAATTCACTGCCGATCTTCCAATAAAATTCATTTCTCCCAAAGAAATAGAGCAACAAATAAAAGCCCTCAGTCCGAACAAATCTGCTGGCACATATATTTGCGCAGTATTCAATGCAGCACTAAGAATAGGTTACTTTCTCACAATCTGGAAACATGCAGAGATAATACCAATCCTCAAACCAGGAAAAGATTTAAGATCTCCAAAAAGTTACAGACCAATATCACATCTCCGTTCGACCAGTAAAATATTTGAAAACCTTCTAAAGAAAAGTCTCAACAAATTCTTAACCGAAACGCATGATATCCCGTCCGAGCAATTTGAATTGCGAGAAAGGCATTAGACCACTCACCATGTTCTCAGATTAACTGAATTCATTGCGAGTCAAAATCTTTCGAGTCTAAGCAATACACCCTAACTGTTTTTTTTAGACATATCACAAGCCTTCGATAGGATCTGGCATGAGAGCTTACTCTATAAAATGAGACTGTTAGGAGTACCCATGTATATACAGAATATAGTTAAAGTTTTTAACAAATAGAACCTTCACAGCATGTGTAAACGGCTCTCATTCTAAGCCACAAAATATCCTTGTCGGAGTGCCTCAAGGCTCCGCCCTCTCGCCTCTCCTTTTTTTTCCATTTACACGTCTGATTTTCCCAAATTAGTAAACTCGGAAATATCCCTTTTTTAACAACTAACAATACATTCACTGGTAAGACTAGCCTCGAAGATGACCTACTTACCTTCATAGAATGGAGATATAAATGAAGATTAGCTCTAAACCACACGAAATCGCAAGAAAAAATATTTTCACTGCGAAAAATTCCTAAGTTAATGCCCTTAAAAATTGATAACGAGGAAATAGCCTGGGTCAATTCAAACATTCATATAAATTACTTAAGTATACATTTAGACACAAAATTAACCTGGAAAGCACATATAAATGCTATTGCGTTAACTGTTAAAAAAACTATTTAAATTATACCCAGCATTAAATAGAAACTCACCTCTGAGAACAGAACAGTGCACTGAAGACCCCTTGGTTCGTATCCAATGAACAAATCCATAGAGAACTAAACATCAACAGTTGAGAGATCATATTAGTAAATTGGCATTCTACTCCAGTCTTCCAAGCTCTCCTCCGTCCCATATATTTAATTTAGGAAATCCTTAAGAATAAATAGTAGGATCAAATCCCGATATCCAAAAGACACTTTCAAACCACCCTAAATTACAAAAATTACATTACACTCAATAGTTAAGCCTAAGCAAAATTAAAGTTTATAGTTTTCATTAATTGTAAAGATTAACTGGAGGTGTCTCATTAGATTTCCTCACACTAATGTTATTGCTGTCTCGTGTATATTTGTAAATTGTAATTTTATATTTTAATTTAAATGTGTTTTTAAATGTATTTTTGTTGTGTAATCGTATACATTATGTATTTAAAAAAACATTGTAAAGCAGATCACTGCTGATCCTGGTTAATAAATAAATAAACAAAATTTAGTTACATATTTCAAATGCCTACAAATAACGCGTCAGTTAAAAATAATATAATAAAAAGTTTATAAAATTAAAATTATATATTCCCTTAAATGTAAATTGTTTCCCAAATCTCCAAGGAATATTTGAATTCTTCTCAATTAAGTGCTCGTTGAATAATGAAGCAACGAATCCTGATGAGTTTATTATTTACTAATTTGTAATTGTATGTGGGGTTTTGGTAAAAACAGTTTCATTCAGTGACATGAATTCTATCATATTTTTACGAATGCAGGTAGTTCAATATATGCATTAAAAGTATTAGTGGTTGCAACCGACATCTTGTGGAAATTGTAATCAATGTTAAGAAAACAAAATGAAAATATCTTCCGCAATTTTTAGTTTTATTAAGAAATAGACATGTTTCGGAGATCCTTCCCCATCATCAGTTTTACAACATTAAACAAAATAAATACATAAGGAATCTTAAAAAATACAATATACAATGGATGGAGTAGGTTAACGACTAAATCAATTCAAAATTTGTAGCTCCATCTTAAACTCATTATCAGATTCATTTTCACATGACCGTTGTCCATTCACTTTGCTGGCTGGCTATTTCTAAATGAATTCTCTGATTGAATCGAGTTCACTCAATTTATATTTAAGTGATACCGAGTTATTAATCTTGATCCCATGTTACTTGGGTACGTTTATAACATTGTATTTTACAGTATTTTCATATTTCTATCTTTAGGTTTATTCATTTTTTATTGTATATTGCATTTTTTAAATTTCTTGTATATCTATTTTGTTTATTGTTGTAGAACACTGATGATAGGGAGAGCTCCATGAGACATGTCTATTTCCTAATAAAACACATTAATTAAAATTATGGAAGATATTTTCATTTTGTTTCTTAACGTGGATTTATTAAAAGTATTTATTACTTTGTATGCTTGTAAAAGCTAAAGTAATTGGGGTAAGGCAATGTTTTAACACCGGAATACGAAAAAGTAAACCTTTTTTTTGTATGATCAACATATATATTATGTATTTCTTATCATGCAGCACTTTCTTGAGACATATATCTGCAAAAATCACTCTCACGCTCTTGTATGCTTATTTTGTATTTCCGTCCTTTGGCTGCACTGTGGGGGATTCCCAGCCAACAGACGAGGTGGACGTTTGCGCGTAGTCCGCGACGAAATAATTAACTGTACACGCGGCACATATAATTGCTCTTCTCGCGGCATTAATCAGACTAATTAAGTACTTTAATCAGTCCTAATGAATGCTTTAACAGTGTGAAACCTTGGTGGGAGGGTGGTTAGCATTAAAACTGCAAGTGAAGCAAATGCAACATCCATTGTTTTGTCTCGCATTGCATTGACTCGTCCTAAAGTGACCGCTTAGTGCAAATGATAGGAATGAAATATTGATAAATTGGATGGAGAGCGAATGGTTCTTGAGCGTCGATTTTAGTATAATATATGAAACATGAATAAATGTATAATTAATTTATTACTTAAATGTTTTTAAATCATCTGGTGAGAAATGGATTGGTGGAATCATTGTATTTATGCTATAAAATAGCATAAATAATATTAAAAAAGCATTATGAAGAAATGACGATATAGTTCGACATAGAGGCAATTGAGAGGAAATTATGCGGAATAACGTATCATTCTCAATTAACTTAAAATACATTCACATTAGATGTTCTTCAAGGAATACTTGACTCTGCGGTCCATTAGCGCTGTTAGATGTAATTTTATGTAGAAATATTAAACGAGTTGTTGTCATTCTAAAATAGAAAAAAATAAATTGGTTTAATTTGTTGTTGTTGTTGCTTGTTGGGTGAGAATATGTTGAGAGTGGTAGGGTATTTTTAATAAAATTTTAGCACAAATGATATGTTCTGACGTTATTGAAGTTTCTGTAAAATCTTCTTTAACAAAATATATCGTTTTCCCTTACATACTTTATGTCCTAATACAGCATTGTGTTAGGAAGAGAAACTATAACTTATTTTGTAAAACCTTTTAACATAAATGTGTCTTCGTAGGAACAGATATTATTATGTTCCTTATCCAAAATATATTCAAGTGTTTGTAAAAATGTATTGTATATACAACTAGAACAGAGGAAATATGTAAAAATAAATATATTTTATTGTCAAAAAACAGTTGAAAACTGTGTATGAATATATTTATTAATTCTAGAAATTAAAGAGTAAACTCTGATATCATTTGAAATTCACGTTAAATTCTTAAGAGATTACATATGCTATGGCACCCTATTGTTTTTGGCATTGATTTGCGTATTAGCGTCCATTACTAGCCACCTGTTCAACTACATAATTCGAACCGGCACTGCTCAATTCCCTGCCTGCTACCAACCAACAAGGCAGCTCTTTCCCTTTCTGATTTATCACGATATGCACTGGACCCTGAGGCACTTTCATTCTCCGCGTTCGTTTCCCTTCAGTTATCTTCTTCCAACCTATTTACTCCCCCCCCCCTTAGACCCCTCTTCCGTCCTCGCTCCGTTTAACCTCGGTCCGTCCACACCCCTCTTTCCTTTTCGTCGCTCTGTACCTGAGTGTGTGTTGAGAGAGTAGATAATAAAATGTCGACTTCAGCTCGTGACCATTAATTTTTTTCACCAGAGGAAAAAGTTGGTACAGAGCCTACCGTACTTTTCCTTCCTCTTCTCCATCATAAAGAATTCATCGACTTGTAGGGAGGTGGAAAGCAAAGGTTGACCGTTCGTGGAATTCAGAGTAAGTGGGTCACTGCGGACGTGGGTCAGTTGATCTTTCGAAGAAAAAGGAACTAATCGTTGGAGATGAAATCGGAATATAGAATTATCTTCCCATAGCAGATAAAGAATAACTTGCAATAATTTGTGGCTGTTCCTAGAGGTATTAACTAGGCAGCTTTCAAGCCTAAAAAGCAATACATGGATCAATTAATTATTTATGTACCTTATTAACTTCTTTAAATAAAAATATATAAATACGTTTTCGGACCAGTAATTAAACCCAATGAAGTGACATTTGCAGGTTTCAGAAAAAAGTGGTAAAGGTGACAAAATTTAAAAAATCAATTTTATACTTAGAAATGGAAAAATGGTAGAAACACAGGGGAAAATGGTAGAAGTGAAACTTTGATTGGGGCTGCTCTGTGGTGGTTGAAAGTTTTGACACTCTACAAAATTAGTGATATTGTTAGAATAAAATGTTACAAGTGTACCATATACAAAAGTAGGCTGATGTGTTATTACATGTTCTGTTCTTAAATCTCACAGCTGCTTTCAAACATTAAATAATACTCTCATTAGTGATAATTTGCATCATAACTTGTCACTGTCGTTTTCAAATCTGTATATCTACGCAGCGCGGCAAAATTATGGTGCACTTCTTTCAATTCAACATTACTTTCGCACTTTTAAATATATAATCGTGAAATTTAGGATGGGGGTGTTCCCATGTGTTTTTGAGACAATTCATTGTCGGGACGTTTTCGTGCCCCCTATTTCAGTTACTTCACTAAATGTGTACCTACACAAGTGTCAAAAACTCGAGCCAAACATTGTTCTTAGCTCTCCATTGCGGTTCAAATTAAATCATAGAAACTGAGCTAGATCATGTCAAGCCCTGGATCCGAGAAACATAAGCTTCTCTTGGAATAATACCCAAATTTACAACTCACCCGAGTTACGAGCAGATGGTGTTTTCGTCATCGCCAGGCCAGGAGAGTTGTGTTGTAAGAACTTTTTTGATTTAATCGAATCATTCAATTTAATCCAACCATCAGTGCTATATAATATTTCCACATTCCGAAAACTGTATTTATACTCTGTGGGATTTTTAATAATATGTTTGGGATAGATTGTTTATTTTACCAACATTCTAAATTAAAGCAAACTACTACTTTGGTTTACCTTTGTTTACTCTCATCTATTTTTTTTATCTCAAACATATTTCATTAAACCCTCAAATTTTAAATGAATATCTTTCGTTTTCATGTGAATAAAAGTTTAAAAATGTACTCTCATAAAAATATGTAGATCTAAGCAATAAATACGCTAAAAATGTCAGAGCATGAGTAATTACTTTTAACATTATATCTGAAAACAAACAATGTCATTCATCAATTGGCTCAAAGATAAGAAAAATATTTCCTGAAATTACAATAACCAACGATGACCTAAAAATTCTTCATAATAAAGGTTGATTCATTCCTGTTATTTTTACTTTTCGTGTTTACTTTAGAATCGCAACAATGTTCCTCTAAAACTGTCAAACGTTTCAAATAAAATAACTCTTTGATGTATAATGTTTTCTCATAATGCCTTTCTTATTTGTAACGTTTTTTTTTTTTTGTATGAAAGGATTGTAATAAATTCGTCCGTCCCATTATTGTCACTTCCGCACATCCAACTTACCGTGGAAGAGCGAATTGCAGAAGTTAATAATTAAATGAAGGGTTTGTTGTGCGTTCCTTACCTTTCGGGTATTGTGAGACATTACCTTACGTTTCAATACTACATACTTTTTCGAATATTTTGATACTGTTTTCTGTCAGTTTCGTGTTCGGATATTTTGAGTCAAATATATTTTTAGACGGGCACAAAAACTACAACTCATACTTAATTGAGGTGACCAATTTATTCATCTACGTAATAAATTTTTGGGAGAACAAGCAAAGCTCTCACGATAATTTGATAGATTTAATAATCTTGTGGTTATATTTTGACAATACCACCCATGATTTTAACTCTTTGATTTGGTTCGACTTTTATTGTGAATCATGCCAAAGCCATGACCCAGGTGGCGCTACATCTCTTGGATTTTGAATTGACGCAATTCTATCCTTTCACACGATACTTCAGGGCTCTAATGACATAGTTGCTAGCGAGCTCTAAATCCCCAAGAATAATGCCGTGAGTTCACAAAAGAGAATTCGTGCCGTGAGTTCACAAAAGTAGACAGAGGAACCAGGATAACATGATACCTAACTTTACTTGAAGTGTACTTGAAGCATGTTCAGTTCATAGCTACACGAGTAATATGACACAAACAAAAACTGTGGAAAGTAATTCCAGAGGAAGTTACCAGAGGGTCAGCAGATACGTCACATGGGACAAAACTGGCAAACCTGGAGGTCAAGATAGTTTAGGAGTTTCCATCTCGCACCCAAACCAGATTTGTAAGTGAGAGAAGTACTAAAACAAATCATTGTTTATTGTATTAATATCTTTGTTATTATATTAATTGTATTAAGTATTGTATTATTATCTGTTAGATTTTTTGTTTATACCCAAACACATCAATTATGGTAGTTCTCTCGAAGTCTGTAAAACCGTTTAGGGGGGAAATATAATATATTTACTCACAGATAATTCTCGTTTAGTAGATTAATAACTATACTTCTGTTTAAAAAATATGTACATTTTGGATTTGATTTCATATAGAAAATGAAGCCTGCTTTTCAACCCAGGCAAATTTTATAAGGAAGGTTGTTGGTATTTATAAGGAAAGAGAGTGGTTAAAGTTTCTAGAAAACGTAAAGTACCGAAAGAAAAAAAACAGTCATGAATAATGAGAGGGACACTCTAGCTGTAAATCATTACAATTCGCTGGTCTGGAAACCTAACCTCCACTCTCCAAGAGCAGTAACTCATTAGGAATGTAAATGGTGCCGCAATTTGTTTCATCTTTTTTGTTAAAATGACGAAGATTTTTGCGGTCGGTGTTATATGATTGATTCTTGGCTGTGTGGTTGGAACCGCGTCATTGCATAGCCATGCTGGATTCAAGTTCACGTTCCGGTAGCCATGCTGGAATCATCTTCAGAAGTGTCATCGTTAGAGTTCCGAGACCGGGAGCGTGTTATTCAAAAATCATCTTTTAATATTCATCAAATGATCTGTGTGTCCACGTGAAGGGGAAAATGCAGAACATTACGCATACAGGAAAGGCGTTCCAAAATTGTCTGATGACGTTACGAATTGCCTAAGAATTTAACTGGTGATCCAAATGATATCAATTGGGATTCTTGTAAATTCGTTAATGTGAATGTATAGAACAAAATCGTTCACTTACACTCAAGTCGCCAGTTATCTTGTGATTTTGGTATAGGGTTTCAGTGTCAAATTCCTAATGATCGGAGAGTTTCCGTCAAAATGTTTTTCTGGGTATTTATCGTATTTTCCGTTTTTATTTCATTCTGGTCGAAAAACGGGAAAATGTGAAAACATTCCTACGTGGTTATTTATACCACATTCCAGTCACATTTGATGTGACAAGATCGACACCTTAACGACAGAAATGCTTTTTTTGCGCCATCAGAGCACCTTTTTCCATACAACGCTCATGAGAAAATAAACGAGAGAAGGACGAGGTGCGAGCGAGCGAGGCCTTATGGATGGCCGGTGGCCGGCGACGGCTCTGCGCAATCTGCCGGGTAACGAGGCCGTTTGTTTCCCTCCGCTGTCCCCTGGCAGCGCCTGTGTCGGTCGCCATGACGCCGTTCGCCACCTCCATCCACAAGAGGCCGCCTGCCTCAGTAGCCGCCACGCAGGCACGATGGATGCTCTGATTCAGAAAGAATTATTTAAGTGAAATTGAGTAGCGGAAAAATGTATTATTCTTTATAGGACTGTATCGGGATTGCCAGTTATCCGGTTCGATGATACAACATAGTTTTATCTTTCTAATGACTGTACAGCAAACTAGATTTTTTTACTCAACTGAGCTAATAGTATCCAATATAGACCTATTATATCATTTTTTTAAATTCTTGAATCTGTACTAGTAAATTTTATTTTTAGCAATGCAATTTTTTTTGTTACTTTACCTTCAAAATAATTGTTTTTGGAAGTAATTGAATTATCCGGATATATAATTTTCCGGAAGGGTCCAGTCCCAATTGAACCGAATTCTTGGAATTCTAGTGTATATGCCACTCAGCGATTCTCATTCTTTGGCTTCTACTTAAAAAAGGAAATTATTACTGTAACAGGATGTAATTTAAGTTAAGCAATTTCCAATTTCACATTCACTACAGTTGGCGGTTGTGTTGCATGAGTGTACACGAGAAGAACAGTATGCAGTTGTGCGATTTTTGTGGGCCAAAGAACTGTCCACAGAAGAAGTGCATCGAGAAATGCATCCCGTGTATGGTGACAAGTGTTCCTCACGGAAAGCTGTGTTCAATTGGATTCAGAAATGTATAAAAGGAAGACAAAGCATCAGAGACGGGGAGCGTTCTGGTTGTGCTGCGGAGGAGTCAATTGCAGTCACAGTGCTGTGTGTGGAACAAGTCATTCGTAGTGATGATTTTTCTGTTTTTAGGCTCCCAAAAATCATTTGGGTGGCAGTCATTTTGAAACTGATAATGTCGTACTGAGGTTACTAGTTGTCTGCGACAGCAACCAAAAAACGTCTTTGCCACCGGCTTTCAAGGACACGTAAATGTGATGAAACGTCTGAATGGACAGGGTGATTGTGTCGAAAAGTGAAAAAATGTCAGGAAGTTACTTTGAATATTTTTGTCTTAAACCATTTATTGAATGACCTATTTATTGAATTACCTACGTAATTAATGTGATTTTACAAAGTTATGTTTCTCAATTACACTTGGGATCAATGTAATCTTCGGCACTCAAATTATTACCTTGATTGAATACGAGTGAATTCATTCCAACTTGACGTTTTCAGAGATAATTTCATTTTCGTTCACCTTCTTCAATCTAAACCATATCTTGATGAATCCAATCTTATCCCCGGATGTTACGTGCTATTAGAAAGTGTTCTCACTACAGATGTGATGCAGATTGTCACTTGTAAGATTCCGCTCAACTTTAACTTTCTCATTTTCGGCGACCCTGAAATTTCTAACAGCAAATTGTATAGCTTTTGCAAATAATTTCTTTAACTGGCGAACCGGCTGGATGGAGTGCGGATAATTGAAGTTATACTGTACGTTTTATCTTTATAAAATACACACAAATTGGTTAAACAATAGTAATGTTTAATGGCAGATATTTGGATAATTCTTTCTGTTTACAATTGTTTATTTTGATTATGCGTCAACAATTTCATAACAAAAGGAATATTAGATAAATAGATACTCCACGGCAGTGGATACCATCGTGGTCGCATTTGCAACCCGATCACCGATCACCTAGCTTCCGAGAGAGACCTACCTTGAAGGGAAGAGGGCGGCCTCCATGCTAACAACGCGCCCTCAATCGCTCACTAGCACCTCGTAATTTCCCTAGGGGCGACCTTCACAAGCCTCTCCCTCCACGTCTTATCCTCACCTACACCCTCTCGCACAGCCGATCATCATCTCCCTCTGTGGTCAGGAGGTGAGGAATCACAAACGATTCACGGAAACGGAGGGATGAAAATGTATGATGGATTGGGGAAATGTAAGAATTTTGGATAGAAAAGAAAAATTTTAAAAAAGATGAATAGTTGAAATGATATTGATTAAAAGCTCAAAAGACAGTGTAAATTGAAAAATAACCACAGACGAAACTAATATATGTTTGAAAACTGTAATTCATGTTGCTATTCTTTCAGATGTCGTAGGATCATTATGAATATTTATACATCATATTAAGTTACTTTGATATCATCTTAAATAATAAATCTTGTAACATCTGATGAAGACCTGGAATTACGGATTGAGATGTAATGTGATAGTTTTATGAAACAATTGTTCACGAAAAATGGTCATCCGGTTGATGAAATGAATTAATGTTCTGTGATAAGTATTATTTCTATTAGGTCACACGCGTTAATCACGATTCCTGTTTGGAGAAATATGAAATTTACTTTACTATACCTTATTGAATGTTTCAGTGCCGAACCCTTTCACAGTATTTATTTTCGAAATAATTTCATATTCTCAGTACACATATTGTTGAATTTTCTACGAAACTAAATACGCCTCAAATTCCGATTGTTGAAAGAAGGAAATCGATTCTTATGCATATCAGGAAGTATTTAATGTATGATAGACTAGCGCACACCAGTGACACCACAGCAACCCGACAGCCTTAGCACTGTCGCAAGGTAGGCGCGACAAAAGGTTTAGTTGTGATGCCTGCGCACACCGGCGACCAGACAGTAGACCAGGCGAGCAGATTTCTGATGAAATTCTGTTTCAGGCAATTAAAGTTTGACAATCACTCTTATAGCGTCGATTCAGATTACGATATCGATTAGGAGCATATTGAAATAGAACTAGATATCCATGATAATGATTCTGATCAGTCGATTATAGAAGATTCAGCAAACAGAAAACCTTTATCCATTTTTGTATTATCTTCATTAAACAGTTAATAGGGATTACCGATAAAATAATTTTCAATAATTATTTTATTTTACTTTATTTTAATAAATGAAAATCTTTTGATTGCTAATTTTTAAATAAAAGCATGTTTTAAAAAATCTACTTGAGTATGAATTTGTACTTCTGGTATACATTTCAAATGGTCATTGCAACTAATTTTTTTCGGCAACATTAGTTTTTTTCTGGTTATTTTCAAATAGCATAAACCTGACCTGATGCGATGTCAAATAACTTGCCGATGTTGTACATCTATCTGAAACAGTTTTAATAAATCCCATTTCCTCTTGTACATCTTTTTTTCCACATGAAAATATATTTTGCGAGTATATAGATTATTCCTCTCAGAGAAACTATTTAACATAGTAATGTTTGCGAAACACTGAATGCATCGTAAAGAAAGTGGAGATCTAGTATGAGGTATAATATTTCGTACTGAAGGATGTTAAATACTACAAACAAAAAACAATAACAATTACTAATGTTTTTAATTATGCTGTACTCAGCATAACCTATCTGTCCTATATTGTTATTGTGTTATTATTATTAATGGGTAAAATAAGGATTTTGTACGTATGTATTCAAAACCAGGAAGTATTGTTTTTAATCAAACAATATAGATGGTTATTATTTTTCCCTGGTTAAAATAAAAATAAAAGTAGAACAAGGTAAAATCCTGGGCAACGCCATCTAATAGTATATTTTATATAATATTCTGCCCTCATACAGACGTATTAAACGGAAAACAAACGTTTGCATCTTGACAATGTACCACAGAAAATACATTTGACCACTGTTTATTGCTTTGAAATTTTTCTTTAAAAAATGGAAAGAGTAACTGTGAGTGAAAGAAAATGTATTTAAATGCTGAACTAAGTAGCACCAACATGAGTCCCCAAACAACTAGTGTAAAATATTGGCGTATTTTTGAATACATTTCTTGATTCAAAGAAGACGTTTTATGTTCTCTCTTGAGTATGCAAAGAAGTGAATTGTACCACAGAACCAGGTGAAGTAATACCAGTAAACTTATAAATAAAAATCATGTATTTAATTAAGAAAAAGTCATTTTTCACTGCAATGAACACATCTTCTTTAGCGTTTTAAAGGTTATTCTTTTAAAGTTATAAACTGTCAAAGGTTAAGAAAACTCATCACAGCTGGTAGGAGTTTCTCGTAAGCCACACATTTTATATAGATATTTAAGATAAACTACTTTGAAAACATC
Organism: Laupala kohalensis; assembly: GCA_002313205.1. Taxonomy (NCBI): domain Eukaryota; kingdom Metazoa; phylum Arthropoda; class Insecta; order Orthoptera; family Trigonidiidae; genus Laupala; species Laupala kohalensis. The sequence continues at coordinate 175,320 of NNCF01133744.1, forward strand.
CTGCTAAATTTACACCATACTACAATAATTTGAAACATTAATACGTCAAAACTATAATAGTGTAGTGACCGTAAATATCACAGTGAAATTAGTTTGTCATTTTAACTTCATAAATATCACGTTAGTTTCCATTTCTGCTAAAAGGAACAAAATTATTATTATTATTAATCATTTTTGACAATTCTGTCCTTGTATAATATCATTACAGGGTACTATTTGAACATTGATTCTCCTTTTGTTCTATTTACATACTCAAGGATGCGCGTGAGACCAAATAGAAGGGCGCATAACCTACCGTCACCGTCAACCGACATTTGCAGTATCGCTGTATCACTTGTAATATTATGAAGTTTTTCGTACTTTTCCCTGGTCTCTATCCTGGCCCTCTTGTCTTTGAAATCAACTCAATATTTTCTCAAAACTTTATCGAGATACCTTCTGTCAGATCTATACAACTTGCATGCTCTGGTGTATCCACCCCTTACCACACATGCATTCTGCGTCTACTTATTCTTGCCCAGTAAGTATTAAAGTTTCCCAGTCCCGTTATAAATTGGAATAGGTAGAGGTTAGGGTTAAAACATGAACGCGATTTTTCCTGAATTGAACTTTTAGCATACATTCATGACACAATCTTCCAGTAGTACTACTTCACCATAAAGTTTGTCAATCTTCTAAAAGATGCTTTGTTAGCTCTTTTCTTCCATTTACTCCTGAACTCATTTCTTCTCCACTTATCTTACATTTTCTCTTTAATATATTTCGGAATAGCATTTTTTGTGTAGAAGTCTTCGGACAAAATACCTGTTATAACTTCCAGCGAGTCCGTTGACACAGTTCAATAACACCCACGAATATTGAGGAAACACATCTCCCTTAAACATTTAAACCTTCTATCGTAATTTTGAATAACTTTTCTTGTTCCCCATTCGAAGCAACTGTAACACAATATGGACCTGAGTCTCTCTGTGTATGGTATATGTGGTATATTATATTTACTGTAAACAATTCACCGCAGACAGTAATAAATATTCTTTACTTTCTCTACCACATATTGTACATTCTTTCAAAATTGTAGTTTCTCATCCGCTATCACTCCTAGACATTTATATTCTTTCACAATTTTAATCCTCCTCCCGTTTCATTTTACTTTCGGATCCGTCCGTCTTTCTCTTGAGTGTTCAAACCACTCATCTTCGTCTTCTCTTCTGATTTTTTAAACTTTTGATCCTTGGCTTCCTCTTCACAATACCCGTCTGTGCTGATTTCTCCAATGCTCTCCGGCTATCCGCTTCAACAATAATGAGAACCTCATCAGCGTAAGCCACACTCTTGATTTCCACGTTTTCCAATTTTTTCCAAAAAGTTGTTTAACAATAAGTTCCACAGTATCGGTCCCGAAGGTGAACAGCCTATTCCAATTTCACGGATCATTTTATCCCCAGTTTCTGAATAAACATGCCGATTCATGACGAACATGCCACGTCAAATATTAGTTCTGACACCACATATTTATAACACAACTACAAATGTTTGATGAAAATTTGAAGTAAAATGCACTTTAACTAGTTGGACAGCGCTGCATTATATACTAGATTAATATATTTGACGAGTTAAGTTCAAAACACCAAGTCTCTAATGATGATGTTGATGATGGTTTTACAAACAGTTGAAAAGTTGACGTGCTAAAATAATATTGACCAAACATTGACATCCTCACAATTGACATAGAATAAACCTCAGCACTATCCACCGAAGGAGTGTTTTGTAACCATAAATGGAACGATTTTCAGTAATTTCTTCTTTGGGACAGAAAACTATTTCTTTCCTAATACGTATAATATCGTTGTCGTAACGCGAGATGAATCGGTAAAAATATATAAACTCTTCGATTCAAAATTTCTTGTGTTCGAATTGTAAATCAGGGATTACTAAAAGAGACCAGGGTCAGATTTTTCAGTTATCCGGAAAATGAAAATAATATCTATAACCCGCAAATTTTGAAACTTTAAAATAAAGGTTTGTTAACTACAGTTTGTATAAATAAGTGCATCTTTCATTAAGGATTACAAAAATCATCTTAACTCGAAGATGCAAACTTTGACTCAGGTCGCTTTTAACAGTCACCGATTCATCTGTTTTACGTTCAGTCATATTTGCAGTTTCCACGAGAGTCAATATCTGTATGCTTAACTGTTCATGTAAACATTTCACATTTTTCACAACCTATTTATTTATTTAAGTCCTGTGTTGTGAATGGTGAGTATCAGGCCATGATCTTCAAACTACGACATGTTTTGTGGGTTAGTATTGGGAAGAAAATACATTAAGCAGGAAACGAAATGCGTTCTGACACAAAATTATTAGAATACTTATGTGGTAATTGTATCATGATTTGTTAATTTTCGGAAAATACACATTACATAAAATTTATGATATTAAAATAGCACTGAAGAAAATATAACATTCACTCTCTAATAATTAGTTCATTACATTATTTATCAATTTTATTAATCTACAAAAACCATCTAATATCTATTATTATTCTAAGAATATTGAATTCAGAATGGTTATAAGGTAAAGAAATAAATGCTCTTATTTCAGTAACATTATAGTTTTGTGAGACAATTTATTAGATTAGTAATGTAATGCCTTTGAAAGGTTAGTTTTAAAGAGTCTTGAAATTTTTCCACCACCCCATGCCATGTTTCGAAACAACTCTTTCGGAGATAAATGTCAACCAAAGGACGCACCACAAACCAATAAATAAATAAATAAATTTATTGTCAAAAAACAGTACAAACTGCGTATGACCACGAGGAGGGAAAAAAAACTAATTTACTCCCCGGAAGCAAGCAAGGGACCATCCCATCAATTCCGATCAAGGGCCCTAAGGCAGAGGCGGATTCAAAAAATTCAGCAAAAATTCCTAAATAAGATAAAAAGTTAGCTGCGAGTTATAATACTAATAGAATGTCAATATGTTTGTAATTTTAAGCAAAAAATTACATGTAAGTTATTATCGAACTATAGATTATTCTGAGTATAGTGCTTAAAAATTGAAATAACACTAAATTCACGATTTATTGTTACAATAGACCCGCCCCTAGACAAAGCCTAGAGAACCTGTATGATAAATCCGCCTCTACCCGAAGGAAAACCGGAGAAAAACCCGGGCCAGGATGGGGCTACAGAATTTATGTACACAAACGTGCCAATGTTGAGTACACATAAAACTAAATTAATATGAGCCATAAGACAACACAATCATGCAAGAAAATAGTTTTTGAAATTGTTATAAGTTGTTTAAAAAGTACTACAGCAATGGCGTGATAAAGCACAAGACGAATTTAACTTTTGTTAAAATCAATAAATTCTTTTACAGTGTAGAAGCACTGGTGCAGGAGGTAGTTTTTAACCGCGGATTTGAAGATATTCAATTTCATAATATCTTTTATATTCTTGGGCAGGGAATTATATAGAACGATTCCCGAATGGTATGGTCCCTTTTGGCAAAGAGTGGTTGACACTCTAGGGCGATGAATATTACTACTATTGCGTGTATAGTGTTCGTGAACGAGACTGTTTCGTATAAAGCAAGGGTGGCACTTCAGTAATTCGGTCTTAACAAACACGACCGTTTCATAAATATAAATGCAGGGAAGTGTTAAGATATTTAATTCCTTGAATAAAGGTTTACAAGAGTTTCGGGGGTGAGATTTACAAATTATCCGAACTATCCTCTTCTGAATTCTGAAAGTTTGAATACTCTGACCGGAATTACCCCAGAAGGTAATGCCGTAACGTAAATGGGAGTAAACGTTTGCAAAATATACGCAACGGGAAATACGTGGACTAACTGCGTTAACTAAGATTCGGAATGCGTAACACAATTTGCTTAATTGGGAATTAAGATTGTCAATGTGACAATTCCATTTGAGGTTGTCTTGAATATGGAGACCTAAGAATTTTGTATTTGTAACAGTTTTTAATTGTGTTCCGTTTAAAGAAAGAGAAACCTGGGGTAAAGATTTTGTGATACTATTGTGAAATGACATAGACACTGTTTTGTCAGTGTTTACAATGAGACGATTTGCATGGAACCAAGTCGAAAGGTTAGACAAAACTTTTTGAGCATTGGCGTGTTTACATAGTAAATTAGTGTCATCAGCAAAAAGAACCATTTTGCAATCTGATGTGGATGATGACATGTCGTTCACATACAATAAAAAGAGTATAGGGCCGAGAATTGATCCTTGGGGTACTCCGCAAGTAAGTGGCTTTGTTTCTGAAAGACAACGCTCAAGTATTTTATTTTTAGTATAGGATATTTCTACTTGTTGATATCTATCTTTTAAATAAGAAGTTAGCCATTGATGTGGAAGTCCACGAATGCCTAAAGAATGCAATTTGGTAAGGAGAATTCCGTGATCGATGACATCGAATGCTTTGGATAAGTCAAGAAAAACACCCTGAGGATTTTCTCCACTGTCTAGAGATGTGGTAACATCGTTTAAGAAGGAAAATATGGCGCTTGTAGTGGAAAAGGATTTCCTAAAACCGTGTTGATCGTCAGAGAGAATGTTATATTTTGATAAAAAATCTAGAAGACGCTTATAGAACAATTTTTCTAGGATTTTTGAGAAAGTGGGTAGTAGAGATATTGGTCGGTAATTTCCAATATTAAGTTTGTTTCCTTTCTTGTGTAAAGGTTTCACTTTAGCTCTCTTAAATATATTGGGAAACACCCCTTCCGATAAAGAACTATTAAAAATATTTACGAGTGGATTTAATATAGCGTGGGACGAAGATTTAACAATAAACTCAGGTATATCATCTATGCCTCGTGAAAATTTGTTTTTTAAGGAGCTGATGATTCCCATGACTTCACTGGCGTTAGTTTCGGAAGTGAACATAGAATTGGGTATGTGGGTGGTAATAATTGGAGGACATTGATTTGGATATATTGAGTTCGTTATTTTACCAACTTCTGAGAAGTGAGAATTAAACAAACTTGCGATGTCCTGAGGATTTGACACGATCTTGCCATCGTTTAGTTAAGAAACATTTTCTTCGCGGTTTTCAGAAGTTGACGTGTAATTGTTAACAATATTCCACATGGCTTTCATCCGGTTGTTCGATTTTAGTATATGCCTGTCGTTTTCCATAACTTTAGCTGCATAGACTACTTTTCGGAGAATAGTCTTATATTTACGAAAATAATTATGGAATTCGGGTGGCTGGTTATAGCGTTTTGAAAGATAATATAAACGGCGTTTGTTTTTTGAAGAAATTCTTATCCCTAGGGTGATCCATCTATTGTATTTTTTTGTGTTAATTAACTTGCGTTTTATGGGAAAACTAGAGTTGTAATGTTTTAGGAATGTTGAGATAAATACATTGAATTTGTCGTCGGTGTTTTGGCAATTGTAAACATCTTTCCATGTTTCTTCACGCAAATAATTTACGAATATGGATTTATTTATGTCATTAAACTCTCTTGTAAATTTGTAAAGGATTTTAAGCGGTTTTAGTGTATTATTAATAGTCAATACTTGAGCAAGGTGATCACTGTATCCGGCGATAAACACTTCAGAGAGATACGAGATTCCATTGTTGACTATAATTTGATCTAGCAATGTTTGAGATGAGCCGGAGAGGCGAGTGGGGTCATTTATCGTAGTAATAAGGTTGAAGGAGTCGATAAGATTCTTGAATCGATTAACTGGTGAATGTGCAGAGTCGGATGTACTCAAGAAATCGATATTGAAATCACCACATATAACGATAGATTTAGTAGATTTATGTGCGATATGTTCTAAAACATTTTCGAAGTTCCGAAAAAATATGTCAAGATCTGATTGAGGAGGTCTATAAATACACAAAACAACAATACCGGTGTCGGTCAGTTCAACTGCAGAAATTTCGAACACACTATCTACGCAGAAGTTCTCGTAGCCTGTCAGTGGAGAAGATAAAATATCATTACGAACGTAGATACACGTACCTCCGTGGGGATTTTTGCCTTTAAAATTTTGCCGACAGTAAGAACTTGCTAAATAATAATTAGAAATAGCAGTATCGTTGATGTTGTTAGTTGAAAGCCAATGCTCTGTGAGGCATAGCAAATCGAATCGATTTTCGTGTACCAGAATTTCAATGTCTGTCAATTTGTTTGAAAGGGATTGGACATTATGATGAAATATAATTATTTTATTTTCGCAAAGAGTTTGTGACTCACGAGAAATGGAATCGACGTTAGATTGTGGAGAGGAATTTGAAATTGGTACAGCTTCTAGTTCCGGATGAAGCTCGCACACAGCACCTGAACGCGATTGTCACCTTCGAGTACCACATCGTACTCCTGAGCGCAAGTTGTAACGGTGTATGGGGGCGACAGGAGGAATAGATGTTGACGTGGGAGATGAGGAAGCAGTAGGTGAAAGAACGGGGACAGGAGAAGAAATGGGTGTGGAGATAGGAAGAGGAAATGGTGATGAGGTAGGAGCAGAGGGAGGTGGAGGAGATGAGGTAGAAGTAGAGGGAGGTGGAGGAGGAGATGAGGTACGTGCAGGAGGAGGTAATGGAGGAGGTGGATGATGTGAGGTCAGATGTGAAGCTAGGAGAGAACCGAAGTGCTGTTTCCCAGACGGTTTCAGGTGTAAACCGTGCTGGGTAAAGTCCTTGGCAGTCAGGTGTGTTTGCAAATCAAAAAATGTGATTTTTGTGTCTGCCAGGTGATGTTTTAGGGAGATGTTTGCCAGGTTTGCCAATATATGATTTCGACGAGAGTCAGCATACTGAAGCCTATACATAATCCTAAAAGGTCTCCACAACTGGCTGAAATAAATTTTAATTTTTAGAAACAATGAAGAATACTGATGATATATAGTAATATCCTGGAGAGTCCACACTTTAACCTTAACGCAGTTAAATGTTTGTAATAGTACGAGAAATGTTACACCACATCTTACTAATATATAAATACTTCTTTTCGTTTTTATTACTTTCCAATTAGGCGTACATATAATGTAAAGGGAAAGTATTGTTTAAAATTTTTTGAAATCTCTTCGGATCTTTACGAATGGCCTCCAGAAGAGCCGATTTTCAACTTTTTGGCGATGATATCCAATGTCGTATGTGTGTGGGTGTTTTGAATTTTGTTCCCCCGATAACTCACGAACAAGTTGATGCATGGACATCAAACATGAAAATTGACTTTGAGTTTATAGCGAAAAAAGCTTTTTTCTGGACTGCTCATTCCGACTTCATTTATACGCGTGTCCTACTTCCGATTTCTTAAAATTCAAAATTTTTAAAACATGAATACGAATATTTTATTCTGCGCACAGGTTGCAAAGCAGCATTTCCGTGCGTCGCACCGTTTCCGAGATACAGCGAAAAATGTTTAAGAAAGGAATCTTGAAGAAGCCTTGTTCGCATCTGCCAATGAGTTAATTGCAAAGAGTTCAAGGAGGATGAAGATATTTCAAGACAACCCTTTTTCTATATGCAGATGTGAAGGGAATATATACTTTGTGAGGTTTTGAATATATATTTATGAACTGATTAAACTGTTTACTATGTCCTCGTGTTTAATTATTTTAATAGTATGTTTCTTAACTATAAATTATATTTTTATTGAATTGAGACCTTTCACTGCTGTTCTGTTGTTAGAGCTATAATTGGAAAGTTAAGTAGGACACACTCCAGATTCTATCTTTTACTTATGATAGTAAAAACTAAAAATGTTATAACGCACATCAAGTAATTGGAAATGGATTCATAATGTGCAGAGGAAAATAATACATGATTTAAAAAAACTGTTCAAATTGAAGAATTGTGTTCATGCACAACCCCATATTTTCGTTTTGTCTATAGAAAAGAAGGAATCATTCAAATTATTTTTTTCTCTGAAAATTACCCATGAAATCAACCCTTCAATATATATATATATATATATATATATATATATATATATATATATATATATATATATATA
>NNCF01133744.1:183627-206306 GCA_002313205.1 Laupala kohalensis
ATTACTAAAAACATCCCCTAGGTAAATTTCCCTCAAAAGACACAAATACAAATCGTTATCATTTAAACATTCACATTAACGCCGTAGTAACATTCCCTCACAAAAAAACATATAAACTAACATACACTGAATTTAAAATCTTATCTTATTCACCAATGAATCTCCTTTTCTCTTAAGCGATATAAAATACACTGAGTTTAATTACAATCTTATTTAGTTAACAATAAAAATCTCCCTTTATCTTAAGCGATATCAAAGCAATGAATTTAATTACAATTTTATTTAATTACCAACTTAAATCTCTTTTTCTCTTCACAATGACAAAAAACTGACTTTACTTATGGCATAATTCTATTAAAACTAAAGTCTGTCTTGGCACTAAGGTAGTCTAAAGTTCGTGCCTTTCTTTCGTAATTCATGCCATTTCCTCCATAACGCGCAAGCGCAATACGGTGCTGGTTTAGACAATTACCAACAGACGTATCATACCTCTCAAGATGACCAATTACCGCCGCTGAGTAGGGTCCTCCCGGAGGTCAGTCCCTCCAGCAAAGCGTCAGCAGTACCCCGTCCTTCCGGATGACCACCCAAAAGTAGCTCGGGCGAAAAAACTGGTGCGATGCAAGCAATATGAGCTACATCAACAGTCTGTGACATGCCAGCTTCTCACCAAAAGCCTCCGCTGAGCAACGTCAGCAGCGTCAACATCTATGCGAAAAATCTGCATGATCTGAGCTTCGCGAACGAAAAATCTCTAAGACCTGAGAAACGTCTGGGCGCTGCCAAAAAAATCTATGTTAGCTGAACACATCTAAGCGCCGCCGAAAAAAAATCTATATGAGCAGCTACACGAGCTCCTCCGAAAAACTTGTATGTAAGAGCTGCCGAAAAAATCTATGTGAGCTCTAATATCTGAGCAGCATCAGAGCGGCATCAGAGCGGCCACGAAAACTTCGATGTGAACACGACGAAAAATCTATATGAGATATGAGACGTGAGCTGTGAGCCGCGTGAGCATCTGAGCGGCTGCGGAAAGACATCGATGTGAGATGGGGGCGCTGCCGAAAAACATTGATGTAAGCTCGAACTATGAGCGAATGCGAAAAACTTCGAAGTGAGCTGTGAGCATCTATCTGCCACGAAAAAAATAACATGTGAGCTGTGAGCCGCGTAAGCATCGGCTGCCACGAGAAACTGGTATGTGTGAGCGAAATTTAGTCTGCTTGCCTTAAATGGGCTCTATCTCTACTTTTTCCCAAAAATCTTCAAAATTTTGAATCTCACGTGATCCAGAACTCCCAATGCCGAAATGATTTCCCCTTCTTACGCCTTGACTCTCATTGGAACATTTTTAAAGGGCTTCAACTGCTTTCCAGAACTTTCTNAAGTTCATACTTGTTTCTACTCTCTGTACAGCTGTGGTTTATTAAGGCAGGTCGGGTCTTCTCCCTCATCCCCTCGCTAGCTTGCGATTTTTTAAAACGTCATAAATTTTATTTGAAGTTAAAGAACACCGACGAAGCCTGGGCCACCGGCCGCCTGCGACCACGGCCGGTGTATGTGTCCATAAAACTTTGCTCTCCTTTTCCTGCAGTTGTTTGTAATTGTTTCCGTATGTTTGTATATGTCTGATGTCGGTCATTTAATCCATATCCCGTTTTTCATTATTGGTTCAAATATTTTTTGGAGGCATTTTCTTTCTTGTTTTTCAATATCTTTAATTTTTGTTTGGCCCTGTATAAGTGTTGTTTCAGCTGCGTATAATGCTTCAGGAAGTACGACTGTATTGTAATGTCTGAGTTTTGCCTTTACTGATATTGATTTTTTGTTATAATGATTCCAGGAGAGTTTATAGGCTTTTTGCAGTTTTGTGTTGCGTGCTAGGTATGCAGTGAAGTTCAGTCCTGATGGTTCGACAATTTCTCCTAGATATTTGAAGTGGGGGACTTTTGTTATATTTCCGTAACATGTTACTATGGGGAGGTTATTTGATGGTGACCGTTCTATGAATTGTGTTTTTTCAAAGGAGATTAGATGGTCAGTTTTCTGAGCTATTTCATACAGTTTTTCTAGAGCATGTTTAGCTTTTTCTCTGTTGTTTGAAAGGATGGCGAGATCATCTGCAAAGGCCAAGCCTTTGATATTCATTCTTTGATCTTTTCTTTTACCAATTTGTATTCTCTTAACTTCTTTTTCCCATGTTTTAATTACTTTTTCTAGGACTACATTATACAAGATATGCGAGAGTCCATCACCTTGGCGAACCCCTGTATGTATTTCAAAACGTTCAGAAATTTTTCCCATAAATTTAACTTTTCCTGTGGTGTTCGTGAGTGTTTGTTTAATGATTGATCTGGTTTTCCTGTCAATTTTGAATTTCTATAGTGTGTTGAAGAGGGACTGCCTATCAATTGAATCGTAGGTCTTCCTGAAATCGACAAAGGTTACCACTGTGTTTTTGCAAGATCTTATTTGTAAAATAGTCTTCAGGTTCCAGATTTGTTCAATGCATGAAACCAGCTTCGTATTCTCCTATCTGTGGGTCTGCTTGTTGTTTCAGTTGATTAAGGAGTGCTTGGGAGAGGATTCTATATGCAACTGAAAGAAGAGAGATCCCTCTGTAATTATCTGGGTCCGATTTATCACCTTTCTTATGTAGAGGATGGATAATTGCACATTTCCATTCTGATCGATTTGTTCAGTCTCCCAGATATCCACTATTATTTTATGTATTCGTTGTGCGAGGTCGATGTCGTGTAATTTCTAGAGCTCTGCCATGATCCCATCTTCTCCTGGGGCTTTATCATTTTTTAACGATTTGATAATTTTTGTTATTTCTTCTCGAGAGGGTGGGGTACAATCTGGGTTGGATGTGGGTTTTTCAAATTGGGTTTTTTCTGTGGGAGGGTCGCAAGTATTTGGAAGTAGTCTGCTAAAATTTGGCAATTGTTCTTTGAGTTAGCTTCCAAGGTGCCATCAGGTCTACGAAAGCAAAAACTTGATGGTCGATATCCGGTTATGGTTTTTCTGAACGTCCTGTAGAAGTTCCTGGTGTTGTTTCTTATAAAATCCTGTTCTATTTCCTTCATCCGATTATTTTCGTACTCTCTTTTTACCCTGCGAACTGTTTTTGACGCTTGTTTTCTAATCCTTATGAATTCCTGCCATTTTTCAACTGTTTTGTTACTGTTGTATTTGTTCCATGCTTTAACTCTTTCATTTATTGCTTGGCCACAAAGGTTGTTCCACCATCTGTTTTCGCTTCCTTGGAGGTTGACCTAGTTTCACTACTTTCTTCATAATTTCTCCATAATTTCCATCCTGTGGTGTTTGTTTGATTTCATGAGCTATTTTTTGTTTGTTAAGTTTTAAATATTCAGAGTCTGGTTTGAAAATTTGTTTGGGTCGTATTGTCTTTCTATTTTGTTGGAGTTTGATTTTTATTTGTAAAAGGTGATGGTGGGACTCAAAGAACCCTTTCATTGTCCTTACATTTAAATTTGTCCTTAAACAAAATTTGAATTTTTTTTGGAGATTGCAGTGTGGTCTATCTGAAATTCACCTAGAGTAGTGTTTGGTGACTTCCATGTGTAGAGCTTACGTGTGGGTTTCTGGAACTGTGTTGACATGATTTTTAAGTTGAAAAATTCACTGAAAAATATAAGTCTTTTGCCATTTTTGTTCGTTCTTTTGTGTGCGGTGTAGATTCCAGTTATCTTTCTGAAATTTTTCTCCCTGGCGAGTTGCGCATTAAAGTCCCCTATGATAATTATTACATGGTACTTAGGGATTTTGTTTGTAGTCTCCTCTAGTTGATCCCAGAAGTCGTCTACTATCTGCGGGTTTTTCCTGTTGTGTTCATCAGTAGGTGCATTGGTGTTGATAAGGGTATATGCTTTGTTTGCCGACTTCAATGAAAGTGTGGATATGCATTCTGATGTAGAGTTGAAATCTATGACTGAATCCCTGATAGATTTATGAACTACAAAAGCCGTGCCCAATTGTTTTGGTCTTCCGTTGTGTTGTATGGCGGGTTTACCTTTATATATTCTGTGGTTTTCTGTGTCAAAATGATTTTCATCTGTGAAACATGTCTCTTGAATTGCTAGAACTTTTATGTTAAATTTTTCCATTGTGTTTGTGAGTTGTTTAAGTTTTCCTAGTTTGAATAGTGTTTACATTGAGTGTACCAATGTAATACTTGTTTTTAGTTTCGAGAGAGTTTGAGACGCTCCGTCTCTTCTCCCTATGATGTACCTGGTCCCCCGGAATCCGATGACCAGGCGAAGTGTGTCCACTGACTGATGTCCGGGATAGTGGATTTTTTTCCTTCTTTTCCATCATGTTTTGTCATGTTGAAACTTTGTTTGTGGTGTTCACCCATTGGGAGATCACACATTTACGACTTGATTGTTGAGATTAAGAAGAAGTGTTTGCAGCCGCACCCACTGGATGAGCAGGCGCTGATCAAGTTGCCACAACAGACGCCTTTTGGATTTTATTTTACTAGTTTTTGTCCGTCCTGAGTATTTTATTTCCTCAATACCCGCCATATCTGGTGAGCATCCCCCTATCCGCTACCTGGGGAGGCGCCCGATGGGAGACTAGAATCTCCACACGGGCCGGTCTGTCTCTTNATGTATATAAATGGGACTGTTCAAGGTAGAACTTGATACGAGGAATTGTAGCTGCTCCAATCCTATAACAATATTGACATAATTAACATATTAAAATAACTGGGTGATAATCATTACGAAAATATTTAGTTTACAAGTATGTTTATCGCATGTTTATATATGTAACTAGTGGTGCAAAACCATTGCACATACTTTCTCATATACGTTTCTCCGTCTGTATCATAGAGTGGAAAAATATTATATAGTGATAGGATCATTTCTGGCGTGGTCCTCCATATTTTGATCGTCTTCCAGTGTTTTATTCATGCTCAAAGTCGCTAGATGAAATTATTGCTGTCTTTTATGTGAGATTTGAAAGTAAAATATATATTCAGAATATTATTTCAAAATATATATCGACATATCAGAATTATAAATATCGTAAAAGTGTTATGTAAATGTAATTTGTTGTAGACAGAAATTGATGTATTTTTGTATCTGCAATGCGTTTGCTGTCTCCTATGTATTTAATAATTATCATATCTTTTATTTTAATTTACAAAAAGTGTATTCTAGGTCTGTGATTCATTTACACTGCTAAATATTATTAAAGCTTCTTGAAACAGTAAACTAATGTGTAAGTGTAGCAGACAGAAATTAATTTACTGCGTCAATACCAAACTTTCAAGTGAAATACCGATAATGCGGATGTAATTCAAAATAAACGTACCTTACGTACTAAAAATTTAAGCAAAACTGTGGAAGCCGTTTTTGATACAACAGAGTACTTTGACCTTCATGTGAATTACCCTTTGTTTTAAAGTAAAAAAAATAGAGCACGTGCATCGACAACAAGTAAATTCTACCGTAAATACCAATTGCGAATTAAATTGATTCATCCATGTACTCAGAAAAGCTGCGCACAGACGGACGGACGTTATGTCAAAAACAACTTTTGCAGTATCAGGGATCGTCTAAACACACATTTCTATCGAAATCTTTTTTCCTTGATTACAATACTTTCTATGCGCTGTATATGAGAAAGTAAAAACTTTCAATTTAAATAAGTATAGCAATATATTTTATGGAACTTTCACACATCAGCAATGTATTTTGAAATGAAACATTTTATTTAATATTTCTGATGAATGTTTTTTTATCTCAAGTCAAACAATCCGATGATTTGGGATGGATGATATATTAAATTGAAAATACATATGATTTTACTACTAATTGATTTACATTATAGTATTATTAATTGTCATTTCAAATGAAACCAATTTAAATTTATGTAGATTAAGTCTAATTGACTAATTCTAAACCAAATTTTCAGTCAGAACCACGTACTCTTTATTGGATCGTCATTCATTCTGAATTTTCAATAGGTTTACGCATTTTAATAAGATAAAAAACATGTTGCAAACTATTTTACTGTGATACGGGAATTACCGTGAATGGGAAGTGGTTGAATAAACAATGTCTTGTGTAAGACACATTCTGCTTGTCTACATTGACAAGAGTATTTCAAGCTTATAGGCTGTAATAATCAATTTTTTGCCGCTTTATACAATCTAAGCAAGTACCATTCTTAGTATGGCTATCAAAAAAATACCTCAACATCTCAAAGTTCGTCAAAACTAAGTGTAGCGGACATAAATTATTTTACTGCGCCTGTACCAACTCGTCAATTCTTATGAAAAACTAAGTATATCGCAACTTTATTTTACGTGTGAATCTAAAGAATGTTTCGCCATATCACAAATTTTAGTACACTGGAACAGGTACAGAAGAGAAGGAAATTCTGATCAACACACTAGTTGATTTAGTTAACACCACACGAATAACAGTACAGACATTACTAATGTTTGGGGATTTGTGTGATGATGTAGTGCATACATGTTATTAAAAATATATTTTACCTTTTTACAGAAATGTTTGTGAAGGTTATTTAGACGTATGATTACAAACTTGGTGACAGTTGCATTTTAATGTAGAAATTTTTTGCGAATGAACGAAAACCTTTGTAGTTTAGCTTCTTCGCTGTACATTATCCCTGAAATTAAAAATTTGTTGTAGAAGTTATGTAATGATATTCTTTCACCGCGTTCCCTAAAGATCAGGTGAGTGGACGATGGAGAGGCACCTGCATTTTGCGCAAAAAATAATTTATTTATTATCTGTCTTATGGCGAAGTTCAGACCATGAGGCCCGCTCTTCCACCTAACCATGACTTGGGCGGGGGAGTTTTTATTTGTTGTATTTGTAAATGGGACATGTAGCGTGCTATTGAAGCTTATCTACGTGGATTTTGTCTTTTGTAGGAGTTGGGTTAGTAGCTGTGTCGCTTAGCTGGGTTTACCAACAACTTGGCCCACGTGGAAGGGTTAGTAGAAGTAGTTAGTAATGGTTAGAGTTATTGATGCTAGGAGGAGCTGGATATAGGAAGGAAGGTTTGCTTTCCAGTAGTCACAGCTATATGAACTGGGACATTAGTGTGATGTGCTACAAATTTTCTGTCCCCATCTGGAATCGAACCCGGGATGACTTGGTGATTAGCGACAACACTACCACCTGAGCCACGATTGGGGCGAGGGAATTGGGAAGGAGAGAAGTTGGGTTTTCTGGGACTTTATGGTACTGAACCGACATTTCTCCTGAGACGGTGAGGGATACCCTAGCTGAAAACCATACCTAGTTCGAACGAACAGGGTTTGAACCCATGTTCTACTGCTCAGAGATATCGTGTAGGCAAAGACACTTCCACTGTCGGCGGAGGCGAAGACACTACCTCTGTCGGTGGTCTCCTAAATCTTCATTTCGATGTGGTTGCCTTAAACCGACATACATTTTGCGTCACAGGATATAGCGATACTTTTTCTTTGAAACGTGAAAGGGAAGGTACGAAAGTTTTCTTTGAAAGAATTAGCTGCAAGTTTGTGAATTGTCTGGGTGTAATAGCTTCGACATTATGACTCGAACTGACAATGGGAATGGCATATTGATAGATCAGGTTGGACTTATAGTAAAATGGGACATCATGACGCTCTGGAGGGTTGTGCAGTGAAGTCGTACCCTGCCAAAATGACCACTAAACCATTGAAGTGAACAGTAGGGAGTTGAAGATTAGGAAGATTATTAATGACGCAAATGCAGGTGACGTTTTTGAAGACAATGACGCAAAATGCAGGAGGGATTACTGTCCTAATCATAGGATTGGCGCAAAATGCAGACGCCATGATTAAAATTTCCAAGATTTTCTGTATAGAATAGGGAAAGCTTAAAACAAACTATGTGTTTGTATGAAAGGAGAGGAGAATATCTTACCATATGTAGCACAATGCTACATATTATAGCTATACTTCTAGAAACTATTAAGTGAATACAGATTGTTTCATAATTCTTACTACATATTCTAGAAGCTAACAAATGAATACATAATTTCTTCCAGAACATAACAAATGAAATACCATTAACAATGTATCATTGAGTGGTGTACAACTTTTATCAACTGAAACTATAGAGACTCCAAAACAAGTGACTAAATTCAGTTATTCAACCAATCCCAAAAGTCAATGTAACCAAGGAAACAATACTTGTTGAGAAGACGGGATCATCACTCTGATGCGCGACAAGTTAGCGTTCACTTCGGTGTCGAGTTCCTCTCTCTCTCCTTTAAGTCGTAGTAAGACAGTGCCTATTCAGTGCCTAGCTGCACTTTAACTCAATTCATGCTAATTTGAACAATTCTCAAACTATAAGAATTTATATCAGTTCGCGAAGCCCTCGCAAAAGTGACAATTTCTTCTGACATTCTTCGAGTGCTATCGTCTAGAATAATCTGAATATCAAGTGCCAGTTGATGTACAACAGGGAATATACTTTAGCAATCTTCTATTTTTTTTCAAGTGTTAACTTTTTCAACTTGAAGGTATTGTTTATAAAAGCCATCAATCTGTCTTAACTTTAACTGATTACATGTCAGGATGCTACCTAACTAGGATAAAAGTGCCAAGTGTTACAAGTAACAGTGTGTACTCCGTGTAGTGTCTCACGAATTCGGAATTCCAATAACTCTAAACCAAGAGCTACAGGGAGGACTAAGTTCTGAATTCGTGAGTCAGCAGACATCTGATTTAATATTTATTAAGGTCTTGTTGATGACCTCATAAGCCTTGTTCAAAAATGTCATATCTGACCAACTGACTAAAGGACTAATGTATATAAATGTTATGTATTTTATGTTTGACACATGTCACTTCTCAGTCTGTCAATTAAACTAGTCAGTGCCTTTTTACATTGAACTTGCCTCTGTATTTTCTTTTCTTCGTAGTTGGTTCATTTATTCTTTTCCTTTTGTGTTTTTATTTATTTATTTATTTATTTTGGAGGGTATCTAAACTAAAGAACACTCAGTGATAATTCTAAGTTATTAATAATTGATAATTTCAAGACACTAAAAAATCATTACCCCGACACATATATTACAGGATTGTGATCTTTATGGCCCTGTAAAGTATACCTGAAGGAACTAGTAGGGAACAAAATTTTGGGTTTAATAGATAAGAAATAAGTTGTTTGATGAAAAGGATATCTACATCGAATTTGAAAATTATTGATTAGAAATCGGGATATTAAGAGACATTTTCGCAAAGTTCTTCCATTGGAAGAGACGCATAAAGTGAACATGACGCAAAACGGGCAGCAGTAAATGAGGAAGACACAATAACATAACTAACATTAAGAACTCTATGATGATTGTATCGTAGACAGGGTTGTCACAATTGGCAGTGACAAAAAAAAATAAAAATTGACGCCTTGATGGGGGTATGTGATTTTTTTTAAATTGAGTTTATCAACGAAGATGTTTACAGAGATTCTAATGAAGGGAAGAAGTTCAGTAGTGTAACAAAACGAACTCAAACCTCAAAACTCACTCTATACCGCGCGCATCCTTCATGTAAGTAAAATTCACAAGTAAAATTTGTCATGTCTTTATGACTACCAGCAATTACTCACAAATTATTTTAGAAAAACTGACAAAAGTGCTCTTTTTTTGTATTTCCTTTGAGAAACGGTAGAATTATATTTTTATTTCTTGAAAATTCTAACACCCTAGCATAGGAACGTGGGCAAGTTCACAAACAAAGAGCTATGGATGTAAGAATATTAAAATAGGATGTGAGATCCATATACAGAGGAAGAAAAGTATGCATGTTAGAATGTCATATCCAAATATTGGGATGTCACATCTAAAGGTTTGGATAAGAACTTTCCTTCTTCTGTATTTGGAAATCACACCAAAATCTTTTCTCGCAGTGCAATTGGTAGGCACTGAGAATTACTAGTTGACCAATTCGTAATCAGTTCTTATCAATGGAGATCCGCATAACGTTCATTATAAAGATCATTTACAATAGACTTCTCTACAATTTCTCAAAGAATATTTTTTACTAGACCTGTTTAGTGGTAACTACTACTTTTTTCCATCACTGAACCAAAAATCACACATCACTAAAGAATAACTACGGCCAAAATGCAACTGGCGATGAGTTGGGAATCGAACCTGGACACTCCTGTTTTGTTGATATCTACACCACCTGTTCGCTTTCCACGATTATACGTCATTTCCTCCCAGATATCAGTTTCATCACGTATGTTCACTACGTGCAGATACACGAAAAAAAAATGCATAACTAATAAAGACGACAAAGTTTCCGAAAAGAAGAAAAAGTCAAACCGAATATGATCAGTCAACACTCCTAGAGGATATCAGCATTTCTAGTAATTGCAGTTCATTGTGATAAGTAACGCTTAGGAAGCTCATGAACTGTCATATAAAAGATGGACATTCCCATTTGGACCTAAGTCTTTCTTTTTTCGAGGGGGGGGGGGTTATGGGAGAAATAGTTGAGATTTTCACGTTTATAATTGACATGATCTAATGTAATACTATCGTATTCTTGTATATATGATGTGTCATGACTAAACTCCTATGATAATTAAGGGTCAGAAATACATTTCAAAATAACAAAAATATGTAAAGCATATCAATCTTCTGATTAAAAAATATAATTTTTTATACCAACTCTTATTTTGAATACGTACAAGAAGCGTACTGCAGACAATCGATACTTGACTTTGAACATACTGTTGTAGAAGAATTTTCTGAAAAGAAAAAAAAATTAGTAACGCATGAAATGATGTTAAAATAATACATAGAACTGAATGAATTCTTCCCGAATTTTGACCCTCTCAAGCACACGCAAGTTATAAATACATTGTCCTATGAGAACTGAACAATTATACTTTAGGATTGAGTGGTGAACTTGAATATCTTTTTATTTCTACTACAATTTACGTCCATTATATAACAAAATTAAATACATAATTTAAGGCTTACGACTTTTAACGGACGAACAGTAAATATTTTGTGCTTTAAGTCACAAAATATGTACTGTTCCTCCGTTTAAGGTCGTAAACCTTTCATTACTTATTTCCCTTTTTATTTCTGTTGACAAATATACAAAAGGTGTGATGGTGTACTTCTTAGACATGGGACGTCTTAATTAACACATAATTACCAATTTTTAAAAATAAGGAACAATTCTTATTATCAAGTCAAAAACACTTATTTCACTTCCTTACTGAATCAGATAAATTAAAGTAAAGAAACTTTTTTTCGCAACATTCTTGTTTGGAGACAATATCCTTACTAGGCATGAAGTAAGCAACGCATCCGCAGATGTACAATGAGAAATTGGCAGCACATTCGAGTTCACGGTTTGCTTGTGTGTATCGCTTGAAGAAAATCAGATAACGCTCATCAGGGTAATAGCATTGACGCTCTTCCGGTTTATACGCCTTACGGACGGCTTCATTAGTCCATACAGCATTTGGAGTGATAGCGACATCTGCTACTGTACCTCTGGGGACGCGCACTCCATATTGTGAAGGACGGGCCACATCACGTGGATTATGTACAGTGATCTGCAACATGTACGTTCTCAAGTGAAAAATATGAATTGGTTATTATACAGTGGGTAGCTAAGATGGGAGAAGGAAAAAAGAGGTCGTGAGTGTTATAAATGTGTACATAAATTTCGTTATGCAGAAAAGAGGAAGAAGTGGTTCGATCCTTCACCAAAGATGAAGCATGTTCTTACAGGTCATGGCGATTTTAATGAATATTTTAAAAAGATAGAGAAACTGAAAACAGGGCAGTGTATATTCAGAATAGCCAATGAAATAACATATTCGTGGGAACGCTGCTCGTTTGGGAATGAGACGAGAGTTTTTGGATGTCAATGAAATTTATAGAAATTAATTGAAACGAAGTACATTATATTTTCGAAATTCTGCGACTAAATTATGTGTTTGCGTGAGGTTCTAAGAAATTTTTAAGGTTTACTTGTTGAAGACCGATGAATTACAAAAGAACTATTTATAAACGAGAGACTAAGAAATATGATGCGTATAGAAACTCTGTATTGACTCAGTTTGAGGCAGTATGAAGTAAATAAAAATATAAATAACCGTATTTGTCATTTACCTTAGAACACGAATGACATATTGAGCATTTGCAAATGACATTATTTTTCCACTACTCCACTCCGATTTGAGGAAAAAATTAGCTCTTGCATTGAAACCTCAACCTATTGTATCAAAACATCAACCCTCCCCGGCTTCCCGTATGTTATTGTTATGTTACATTGACTTTTATTTGTACTTTACAGTAGTCGAAAATGACAAGATTAAAATGTCTGCTTCACATGGAGCACCTCTATCGCCGTGCGGCGCGTCAGTCGCTTGCCGGAGGCACATTGCGCGGCGGCAGCAACTTCAGTAGGGATTTGTAAAACTAAACCTCTTGTAAAATCTAAACTGCTCTTACAAATTTTATGACTTAAAGATAGTTTTTATCTTTCTTATACGAAAAAAAAGGATGCATGTAATTAGATGATTTATTTATACCTACATGAATTTCTCTGTTAAATTGGAGTATTTTAACGAGTCTATTTTTAAAACCTTTTCTTCCATCATTAGACATATGTTTTCTTGGACGTTTTTGGAGAACTATTTAAAACGAACAATATTGTCACTCATTATGTCACCTATATCTAACCGTTTAAGCAGTGTATGTAAAAATCTCTCTCCGAAGATGGATTTTCCCGATTTTATTCACTAATATCATTGCCTATTATTTGTTTCTCCTAACGGTTCGGGCAAAGATTCGCACTGCGAACATCTCTCTTCCTTGTAAATATAAAATATGGAGGTACAAATTTTCCAGTGACACTTCTAGGGCAGACAACAGTAACAGTTTTCTATGTTCTCCGGACACAGACTTGCCAACCTCATTTTTTCCAGTTGGAGCAATGAGCTTGGGAATTTTATTGGAAACCGTTTGAACCCCAGTTTCGTCCATATTAAATATTCTGTGTGGTGGAAACTTGTATTTAAGGAGGGATTGTTCGAAATTATCAAAGTATTGGTTGAGTTGGAATCTATTATCCCATGGTCCGAGTTACACTCGCTTTTCGCGAATTTCTTAGAGATAATATGTTCCTTTTTTAGGAAAGCTTTGGTAAGATCTTCCCTAGCCATCTTGGTATGGGCATTTAATATTGTTTTTCTTAGCGTAAGAGTAAAGTAGAAATCTCAAGGATTTTAGGTTGAGCCCGAAAAATCTTTTGTCTATATCAACACGATGTTGAACCAACTCCTTTTCTTGATCCTCGTTGGAGACTGATCTAAGTCTTCCATAAATTACCGAATACTCAATACGTACATTTATAATTTTTTTCAGTGTGCAGCACACGGAGTCCACAGGGTTCCAGAAGGTGACTGACGGGAGGTATAGGAATGTGCTACGTACCGGATTTACGCCGAAATTCTTCTCCCACCTGTTCAAACTTCAATACAAACCTTTGCCTCGTGCAAACCTTTACCCCGACTTACTCTATATGATATCATTTCAAATGCCCTATACGATTTGTTCATTCATTCAAAATGTTATCGAGTTTATTTCATTATTAGCATTGTTTTAGTACGTTTTAAAAACCAAGCAAGAAATATGTTGTGGCTTATTTTTCTTCCGAAGTGTTGTCCAATTATTCATATTTATGCAAATTGTTTTCGTTGCACATGCTTCACAGAGTGTGACACCTCTTCCCAAGTGGAGAAAGGAGTTCGTTAAGTCTTAGAAAACAAAGCTGCTTTCTTAAATGTTGTACATGTTGAAGAGTATCCCCTAGTTTTTCTGTTTCCGTGAAAACGTTTTTTTACAAATTTATCAAGTTCGTATGAATGAATACAAGTAAAAATCCTTTATGTGTGAATGCATATGTTTATTGATAACTTTCACTGAATTTTCCAAGCAAAGATGTTCAATTTTGAGGTATTGAAAAACAATTACAAAACAGAAATATACTATAACATATCACAATATTCTTATGTGCATGCCACATAATATTGAAATATATACTTATATGCATGCCACATAAATATTTATGTTAATTAAAACTAAGGAGCTGAAATAATATAAAAATTATTAATAAGAGATATTCTTCACAATAATGATTACCAAAAAAAAATTCATAGACAAAACAATAAAACAATTCTTTCAGAAGATTAAACACACAAATTCTGCGTCCCAAAACAAAAATAACATGAATAATATAATTGCTGTACCCTTCGTTCCTGGACTAACAAAAAAAATCAGAAAAACCTGCAATAAATATAACATTAAGACAATCCACACAATTAATAATAAACACCCCTTTGCTAAAGTACACATAGACAAAACAGATAAAAATGAAATGACCAATATAGTATATAAAATTCCATGCACAAACTGTGACCTCAATTATATTGGACAGTCTAAACGCAAACTAATGACTCGAATACGTGAACACAAAAGTAATATAAATAAAAATAAAGAGGGTGGTATAGATATGCATATAGGAAAAACAGGCCATAAGATGGACTTTGAAAATACAACAATTATGGATTATGAACATAATAAACAAAAAATAATCATAGCAGAATCAATTAACATTAAAATTAACAAAGCTATGAATACACAAGAAGAGTCAAACATATACACTTCAAAATATGACACAATATTAAATATAATAAAGAAATATAAATAAAAACTATAGATAATTCATTCCCACATTATTTCCCCCACCACGTGGTTGCGTCATAGCACGAAGACAGCCTGTACCGCACAGTGCTGATGGGCCTCAGTTCGGTACATCAGAGTTGGAGGATAGCACCGAATGCCGCACATTGGCTACAACCGCATGACCCACAAATAGATGAACATAGAAAAAATATTAATAAGTTCAACACAACTTTGAATCAATATACGCATGCATCATAAGAACATTCAGGTTTGTACTTTCTCACATATGTAAGTTGAATATTTGTAACAATGTACTGGAGATTACTGATGAGATATACCTGATAATTGTATATATGTTTTTTGTAGAAAATATAAAACACATCTGAAGAGGGGGAACATACATCCCCGAAACGTTATGTAAAAGTATGAACAATTAAAGTGTTTGTACGTTATTAATATATGTTGTCGTAAATAAGGGCACTGCCAACCAATTTAACAAGTGAAAGACAACATTACTCTTATCTAATATCCTTTAAGTACACAAGAAACCCAGCATTTCGCCCTGCTGCGTATGGGTGACGAGGATAGTAATTATTCGTATGCTCTTCTCCCATATTCCAATGCTCTTTGATGGATTGGTTTTTTAGAGATATCTTCAGATAATTTCGAATAGAATAGTACCTTAAAATAAGAATAATCAATAATATATCATATATGACAAGTAATTAATTATGCCAAAAGAACATTGCCAAATACATTTAACAAGTTGCGACCATTTTATTTATTCATTGTCTTCTGGCGAAGTTCATGCCATGAGACCTGCTCTTCCTCCTAAATATAACTTCGGGAGGAGAGATGTTGAGTGGGTACTAATGGACACTGGCTGGAGTAGGTGAGGGAGACCCCTACTCACCTAATTCGCCTGAGAAGGTTTGAAGCTACGGTTTACCGCTCAGCAATATATTGGGGGCAATGGCGCTGCCACTTGGTCATTATCAATCTCTTTGTTGTTGCTTAATTAGAAGAACAAAATATCTTAATGTCGCACACGACACCGTACATCATCACGAATAAAGAAATCTTGGATATCGATATATGATTAAATGTTAAACAAGTAAAAAATGGATTAGAATAGTCAGACATGTTGCCTTAGCAATAAAAAAGTATTTCAAATGTTATAATTAACCTCACGGTTTTTCTAAATTCATATGTTTATTGGTCTAAAGACATTGAGTAGTTTATACATAAATTGTATCATTTTACTGAAAATATTTCACCATCTCTAATTTTAAATTTTTGTTCAGATTATATAATTACATAAATAGATAAAATATGTGTTGCTAAAATTAACATTTTAAAATCTGAAATTGAGTGGATCGGTCAAATTAATGGAAAGGGAAATTTCTTCAATTTCAATAGGGCGATTTATTTACAAAAAGTATTAATTATGTACGAATATGTTGCGATGTTTTTGCCTGTACGCCTTTCAAATGCCCCTTAAGTAGAGCCGTGGGCTGTGCATGCAAGGGAAATATAATAAACTGGTTACCACATATCGCAAGCTAACATCTTGCTACTAAAATGCGCTGACGGCGGCAGTCTATGAGCGATTGTGGTGGGCGTAGGCAGAGGGAGTCTAGAGAGAGTATGGCCATTCACGGAAAGTCGCAATTTTTCTGTCAAATTGATATGTTATTAAAACATACATATGAGAACTCTCTTTTGAAGAAAGACTAATCAGTTAAATGAAGCTTAATTTTAAAAAGCATGAAAAAGTATTTAGACACAAATTTACTGAAAGATATTGAGACATTCATATCAATTTAGTTGCATTCACTCCAACATGACGGAAGAATCGTTGAAACCTGGGCATGCATCGGCACATTCTCTCTATACTCACTATGGACGTAGCAGAACAGCGACACGCCGGGCCGCGCGGCAGCCGGGGAAATTGAGACAAAATCGTTCAGGAAGAGAGCAGAGAGAGGGTGGAGCCAGACGGGAGACGACTAGCAGAGCGGAGTTATCGGACACTTAGAGTCACGTGCACGGGGCTAGTGAATGCTGCTTTTTAACACCTCTTCGTGTTAGTGGAGTGTTTCCAGGCGAAACCTGGCCAAAAGTATTTTATCCAGTCAATTTGGTGAAAAATCATTTTTTCGTATATTAAAAATTTTTATGTCTCCTCTCGAATCAAAAATACATTTAACTTAACATGACATTTATTTATATACATATTAACGATAATTCGCCACTAATTCACGAGATAAAATTCTTTTGGCCAGATTTCGTCTCCACTGTGCGGGCGTCACGAAGCGCTGTTCACTAGCCCTGAGTACAATCCCCTTCACAGTGGTATTGCGTGTCCACCGGAACGTTTCTGGTGTCGAGTGTATTATATTGCATTCTTGTGTAGTTTACAATGTTAGTTAGCGTTAGTGTTGTAAATGTATGCTTGACAATAAATGACTAAGATGGTTAAAGCAGGAAATAAATGAAATTTAAAAGTTACTGCACTTACGTGTTTTCTCGAAATAATAGACAACCAGGTAAACTGTTGAACGTATAGCACAGTCCCTTATCAGTAATAAATGATTTAAAAGTGTCTCCATTACTATTGAGTCGATTCTTCCATTGTGAATACAACATAATAGCATCAAGTCGTAAAGCGTACTGAAATAAATATTTATTTCATAAGTGTATTGACTTAAAAGCTATCTAGTATTAGTAAAAAATCATATTACTTTAAATTTTATACGTATAATTTTACCTTTTCTATTTTTTCAGTCACCATCCGCATGCTTCTTCGTACAAAAAGAAAGGTCGCTTGGGAACATACCGATTTCAAAAGATTTTTTAGATCAATCCTAAAAACATCGACGTATTTTACCATCATGTAATTTCTCGCACATTTCCATATTCTGTAAGTACTTTACTGTCTTACTCAGTGTCACTGATATTAATTGTTCTTTCGCAACCAGGAATCAAAATTTTTCTTCTCCAACTTCTTATGACGGAATGGTTCATGTTAAATTTACTCTCCGGGCAGATTGTGACCGCTGGGAATTTTATGTCAGAGTTGCAGAAATGACAAGTGATTGTCGCCAACGGTGCCATGTCTGAACAATCATGAAAACACAGGCACATACTGCTACTAGTAAGTCAACCATCCACACCAACCTTCAACAAACCGTGGAATCAACTTTTAACTAAAATATAATTGTTTTAATATATTTCATGTGAGGATTCTGTTATTTCTTCTTCTCTTCTGGGGATATCTACGAACGAATGTAAGAAGGGGATAATGGAGAAATGAGTGAAAAAGACGAGAAAATAAATGATAGGAGAAAGAGAAACCCGTTGTAGCAAGGACATGACCACCGAAATAATATTGGGGGCCTGGTGCCCCAATATGAATTCCCCACTTTAGTTTCACCTTCTCGTCGTCCGACCATACAATCAGTTGAGCTACGTGGTATATGA
The DNA here is from genome assembly GCA_002313205.1 of Laupala kohalensis. Lineage (NCBI taxonomy): Eukaryota > Metazoa > Arthropoda > Insecta > Orthoptera > Trigonidiidae > Laupala > Laupala kohalensis. The sequence goes on from NNCF01133744.1 coordinate 201,853, forward strand.
AAGAAAGAAAATTTTAATATTTTTAACATACAATACTGCATAGATTAGCCGAACTAATGTGTTTAGGTATAGAACGGATAATAAAAAAATGGATAATCAAAATTCACTTCAAAGAAGAATTGATGCAATACAACCAAACGCGTTCGTACAAAAGACACGTGTTTATTTTTATGTACGTACCATGAAGTACAAAATGAAAAAAATATACTAAAAAGAAAATATGTGTAAGTTGTAAGTTGACGTCCTCTTTGTGGCAGCAAAATATATAATTTTTATTTTCGTCATGGACATCGTCACGTTTGCCTTTTTAACGTTACTTCTCCATAATCATGATGCCAGTTTGGATAACTCAACGTTTGGATAATCCACACTCTATTCTTCCTTACAGTAGACACATCATACATGTTTCCTGATAGAGTGATCCGTAGCGTAGTGCGCAGTGGCGATCTCGGTTCTTCCTCTGGTGACGTTGGTTCAAATCCTGGTTGGTCCAAGTTCAATTTGCTGTGGTGGACAAAGCGGGTTCACACGTGGTTTTCTCGGGGCACTCCCGTTTCCCTTCCTTTCATTCCATCACAACATTTATTCATCATTATTCACCTCATTCGCAAATCACTCTTGTCATTTATGTCATAGGAGGTCGTCTCAGAACAGGTGGGGATCGTGAACAACGACCAAAGCATATGAAACCTCCACGTCGTGCATCCTGAGCAGTGTTCAAATTCCTACAATACAGAAGCAATTTCGACACGATTTTATTCAATTTATTGATTTCTTATAACAATGGTATCCATCATAATTGAAGGCCACTCTAAGGGCTCCATTTATTGAGACTCTGAATCAACTACCCCTACTTCTCAAGTATTCAGTAAAGATATCGGCGCGAGGAGACGGAGATGGAGCAGTTTAGGACGAACGTGAATCGAAAAAAGAACAAGGTGATCGTTTATCTAATCTCTCTGTCACTAATGAACTTGAAAATAATTTATTCCAAAAGCACGTTATCTGTCAAAGCATTATTTGATTTTCATGAATAAAGTAAATAACATCTCGTGCTTGACAATAAAATTTTACTTACTTGAAAGAAGCTCACCAATCATATTTGCAATATCCAAAATTCTCTAGAAATCACATCAACCTTACGTTACTGTATTTTGTTGATACTTTGCTAGCCATGCCTATATACTACTGAACCGTTCCCGAGTTACCATTATGGATGGATCTGCGATGCTTTTGGCAGTTACTCAAGTCGACTGAACTAAAAATAATAGATGTTATGGAAAATTTCAACAAAACGCATGTTATAATATCGCACATCACTACAATTCAATATTTACGGTAGTGAAGCACCTAGAAATGTTATGGATAATTAATCACATAAATGTTAGATATGAACTATTTCGTAACATAATAATACTGTACGATACACAATCTTTTATAATAATGATTGTATCATAAGTCTGAATTTATGGTTTTGCTTCGGTGCAATTTTATCCTTCTTAAATCTCCAACGATATCTACCTAATGTACATTACGATTTCAGTAAAATGGTTACTACCTTACCAGAATCCCTACCTCGTGATGTTTATTTTGCGTTACTGAACTCAAATAATTTAGTTCTTTTCCCTTACACATTCGTTGAAACACAATCCATTCATATTATCTTACGTAAAATTAAATCACTAAACTATCTGAAATCAGCGTAAATAAACAGATTAATATGATTTCAACTTCAAAAACATACCTCACCGACCATTTAAATGAAATAATTGCTATTATAATTGTGTAATGCATTGCGTCTTATGGAGAAATCACAACTTTTAAATCACAAAAGTGATACAAGTTTACTTCGATATGTAGTAAATTTTCCGTAGGATATTTTACATCACTTTTATCCATAGGTCACCGTACATTATCTTTTTCCGACGTGTGATGCATAAATTACGTGACAGTTGCGCCCGGCCGCCATGATTGTACATTCTCCTATGCATTTCAAACTAGTCAATCGAGTTACAAATTAAATCATTTTTTTCTTCGTTATTATTCATATTGTTGTCTTCTAAAACAATTGAGATAATAATAATAATATGATAATAATAATAAAGAAAACAATCGCACATTTTTGTGGATTGACTAACTTGGAGTGCTGGTCTCACCTTAATCGGATCGGAAATTCATATAATTTGCCACCTCCAAAGTTCTGAAATAGGTTTAGTGGGTTGCATCCAAGCGCCTGATAGTATAGCTATTTTATCTATCTCTGCCAATTTTACCATATTGCCATCCTAGAAAACAGATTAGATTACCTGGAAAAACAATCCAGAAGAAATAATTTATTTTTTACGGTATCGAAGAGGATGCGTGGGAATCGTTGGAAGCTATAGAGATTAAAATTAGGACGCAGCTGAAGGATGAATTGAACATGGAGTTGGGGCGCCGTGTTATTGAGAGGGCATAGAGTTGGCAGCAGAAGAGGGAAGAGGCCGATTGTGGTAAAGCTTGCCTTCTATAAAGATGGAGAGGCTATCTTGAGGGAAGCATGGAAGCGGCGGGAGTCAAGAGTGTGGGAGGAGAAAGATTTTAGCGCACGGGTACGGGAGGAACGCCGCTTCCTAAGACGCCACATGATCGAAGCGAGGAGGCAAGTCTGCCATGCCGTCATCCGCTTCGATAAGCTGGTTATCAACGGCAAGGCGATGGACAGAGCGTTTCTCGTGCAGTTCGACGAGACAACGCGTAGGAATGGGGATGACCGAAGCCGGGAGGGACAGGAGGTGCCGCAGCAGGATCGACCGCGAGCGGCGGATTCCCGCCCCCCTACCCGGCCGCTCGCACATGTAGAGCAATGAGCACAGAGGACGAAGCGAATGAGCACAGAGGACATTAGGATCGCGACGTAACCTCGCAAAGTAGAGACGAAGTCCGATCCTGCACCAGCAGGGACAGCAGCCGAGGGAGAGAAGGTGGTGATATGTGTCTGGAAAGGAGATTAAAGTTATTTCTTGGAATGTGCAGGGACTTAGGGGTAAATTAGATATGCCGGATGTTGCAGATTATCTGAGAGAATTTGATATTGTCGGAGTAATGGATACCTGGGGTTCACATGATTAAGTTTTTTCCATCAGCGGATACTTAGGTGTTCATAAAACGATGTTGATACGCAGTTGTAGAGGTCGTTTCCTGGGGAGAATTTTTCATGCTTTTTTAAGCACGAGATAAATCTGTACGTTAGTGGAACATCACACCTGAAGCCCTGATGCGATGTTATTTTTTCTTTGGTAGAAGCGGGACCCACATAAATACCAAAATCCCTATGGTAGTTTTTGTCCACCAGCCCAGTTTCCCAGGCAATCAAACACACGTGTAATAACAATAAATAATGATTTATTTAACTAGAAATCTGAATTTACAACAGACAAACTCCCAAACTCATTAATAATCTAATAATCTGTTATTACACAAGTAATGCTGTCGGAAAGCATTAATTACACTTGTTTAAATTTAATTGAAGACAATTAAATAGTGAAAACCCTCAGGTTATCTGAACCTTCCAAATTATAAGTTGTTTTCACGAACAACTAACTGATACAAGTTACGACCCTCGCAACTAGTAATGACTTCATTAAGACTACCGCAGCAGCCTAACGAACATCTGGTCTCCCCGACCTAGACTAGCTCAGTCACATCTCAGTGCTGACGGACCTCTACTCCCACGTAAAGAGTCCCTGAGGAGCTTCACTCCTCCCGATATATAGTACAAGAAGTCACGTGATCAGCAAATAACCACGCCTTTGCCACCACCGTGCTAACACTCCTTTTGGGTCACCTCTTTGGCTTCTAGGAACGCAGAGACTGCGCCGTAGAGGACGAACCGCCATGAGCGTCACCTAGGCGCTTCGCAAACACCCTTTTCGTTGTTCTATATTCGGCACGTACTTCATTCATTACTTCGTAGAATTCTTCTTTTCTTTAGGTACACCTAAATTCCAGTGAGTCAACGTCGCCGGCCACATTCTCCGAATACACTTGTACGTACCTTCCTTAAAAGTGGAAGGTGTTCGTTCAAACAATACCTCAATAACTGAAGAGGCTTAGGGTGGGCCCCAAGCTCGTCGCACGTCCGTCTTAGCACCGACCGGCCACTTATTGTAAGATTCTTAAAAGCATCCGGCTTGGAAAATGCAAAGAAATATTAATATTTCACAAATTGATGGCATGTCCTGGCGCCGACGTTACAGTTAGAGAAGACGTAACAAAAATGGAGAATGCCCTTTGTTTGAGATTAGCAGGGGAGTAGAACAGTTGTATTATATTTGCGTACATGCAACTATCACATATAATAGCCCTTACTTCTCCGTATATATTTTAGATTTCGTAAATGATCAAGAAAGTAAGTTTTCGGGAACTGATTTTCTCATTATGAAGTTTTTAATGCAAGAATCGGTTCGGAAAAT
>NNCF01133748.1:1671-24844 GCA_002313205.1 Laupala kohalensis
CATACATTACAGTATGAAAACATTTTATTATACTATTACATATTAAAAATCGTATTTAAAAATAAATAAATATACTACTTTTTTTCCACCTTAAAATATATAAATTTGTTGATGAGAATCAAAATATCGCGTTACAAATAAATAAATAAATAAATACGAGCCATTAGTTTTATTCATCGGACAGCATTTTGCCAACCAGATATATCGGAAGTGTATAGAACATGACCCGTGGGCTACTTTTTATTATAGACTCCTGACTTCTAATAGCTGTGGAGAATACAACAAAAGTCGTAAAGAACCGATGGCACCATTGGATTTGCCATTCTTTCTGCAAGTGAAAAATTTGGTTTTATGAATGAATATTAATTTTGTTAAACCTGAAACGTTATGCTGTCACAAGTAAGAGAATTTTCACTTTTGTATATGCAGAACAAAATGACAAACATCTTAACTGTTTTTTTCTCCGAATTTTGTTGTGCTCTCCACAGCTCTTAGAAGTCAGCGGTTTATAATACACAATTCGATAGTACGGTAAGTTTCTTTTCAGGGTTAATTGGACAGCGCTGCCATACATCGTTACTATTATATTAATCAATAAGTGATACTCGATAATACATTATTATTCTACATTGAATTGAGCGTAGTCGTAGATCAATATCACGTATCGACCATCGTTTACACATATTGCATTTTGGGTTTCATACATGTACATGTCCTGACTTAGGGGTTCGCCCGCCCTAGGCAAACAATTTTTTTTCCGTCCCCAACCACTTCCATGCGCACCTCCCCACTCAAATCGAATTGTACTGTCAAATTTTACCTCTCCTCTTCAGAGTATACTAGTCATACGTGACTGTTTCAGGGACGACCCGTGGCGTAGTGCCTAGCGTTCTCGCCTTCCACCTCTAGTGATACCGGTTCAAACTCTGTCCGATCCAAGTAGAACTCGCAGTGTTGGACGAAACTGTGTTAGCAGCACACCTGCCATTCATTCCACCACAACATTCACTCATCATCATTCATCGATCATCCGCCTCGGGGAAATGCGACAGGAAGGGCATCCGGCATCCCGGTAATTCCCCTGCCACATTAAAGAGAGAGGCACCATACCATCCTCCATCTCCGACCCCTACTACACTAGGGAATACGAGTAAGGAAATACATACATACTTGACTGTTTCAGAGCTTCTGTATATATTTTGCTTTGGTTTCGTTTGTGATTTGCACGAGTTACAACTAATTAGTTAATTTCCACTTTTAATTCTTGGGATAAAATATCACCGACACAAAAGTATATTAAGTATATTAAATTTTTAAAAAATCTCTTGTTTATTTCCTTTAAAACTATTAACACTTTTCCTAATGCACGTATTAAATGCCGAGGTCAGTGCTCGCATCGGAACACGATAATGGTACTTATATACAGTGGTGGATATAAACCGTAATCAAGGGGTCGGGGGAGGGGCTAGCCACGGAGCATTTTTGTTTAAAAATTCCCTAACTATTCCTAACTGTTTAGGCGGCATAAGCGAAAATTCCTCTCGTTTTTCAAATCATTTTCTATCATTCTTTTCACACATTAAGAAAATAAAAGTTAGCGTATGTTCATTCTGAACATCTTAACTATATACTTGCCACATTTCATCACGATCGATCATTGATCTACTCGTGATTAAGTAGAAGACAGACACACTTTCACGTTACGCATTTATATATTAGTGTGGATGGATTTATACGTCGATAAACGTTGTTTAGTAATTAATTTCTTGAAAATTTTTCGAGCTCTGTTAAATCAGGACTGTCCGGGTATATTCAGGATGTGATATACCCCTTTTAAGAATTTAATTGAAGTAATTCAGATAACAAGTAATCCCGTTTTTCGCAGCTCAGATCGGCAAGTAATATTATTCACGGTGCAACACGTGGCTATAATACACGTTTAACGCATTAAGTCATATAACTCCTACGATTACTTTTCGAAAAAGGAAGGTGATAATGGCGAGTTATACTAATAAGAAATAAAAACTTGCTGCATATATATCAATCGAGGAAATAACTAGAATATTGGGTTATCTCAATTATACATAACGGTAGCAAATATTAACATTGCAATTCGAAGTCAAAGGTCGTTTTGAATTAACGAGAATCAACACTTGAATCAATATACAATAAAAATCACTCACCGTTGTATTCCTTGGAAATATACCGTTGAACTCTCCGCAGTGACTCCGACGTTCTACTGCATGCGATCAGGTGATTGTAGCAACTGAAAGTCGGAACGCCTGAACCAGTCATGGAAATTTGACCTGCGTCTAGCATAGCGTTGGCCGTCTGCGCAGATAAGTGAAGGCAGAAGCGATACGCGTTCAGCAATAAGTCAGTCAACGGACAATCCTTGCAATAAATAAACTCAAGGAAAACTACAGTCAAATTAAAAAGACCTCCCGTCCGTTTAAATAATTGGAATTTCACCTCTTCTTTTACATATTCAATTCATAAATTATTTGATTAACTATATATTTATTTTTTTTGGAACAAGTTCACTGAAACACATAAACACACGTGCATGTGAATTATATTCGTATTTGTAATTTCTTTTTACTTTATAAAGTTCCAGTCGTCCTAACCTCCGCAAAATACATATATACTTCGTTCTGAAGTACACACTATTAAATGTTGGTATTTCTGTCTTTTTCTGTCCTAATAACAGTTTTCGTGAAAACGTAGTGAATCTTTTCATAAAACTGTTTATGATCGAGTGACATACCATGAGTGATCGTAACATCTTTAATAGAAAAGTAGAAAAGAAAGTATGACGTAGCAACGAAAACCACAATATTAAAACCGTCCTGAACTAATGTCAGTTAGTTAGTCTCGAGAAATTGTGTAAAAAGCAAGTGACCTCGAAACAAAGAAATTGTCGAAGGGAGTGTCCGCGAAAACAATGGCGCATCGAGGTTTCAAATAATGTATTTGAAACAATTATGAAGTGAAAAATATTCTTGAGAGGATCTCCAGAAAAAATACTACTTTTCATGTCTGTTACATACAAGAAAGGCCACTCCGCGGTATCCTAAGAAATACGTCTGTATTGATGGACACTGATGAAATCCGGACATACGTTTAAAATAGACAAATTAATCCTTTTTAACCATAGAGTTTAGTTTAAATAGAGGCAACCGTCTCTGCTGCAGATTGTCCTTGATAACATGAGACAGAAAATACAGAGAGATGTCGCCCTTTCGCTCGCACATCCGCTTGGAGGGGGTAACGTGTTACCGTGCAACGACTTCTGAGCAGCAGTCAGCAGTCACAGAGGGGAATCGAGTTCCCCCACCTAAGACGATCTCTCCTCGTTTTCCGCTCCGGGCAACGCCGAAGTCAAATTCTGCGTTACAAACGCTATTTGAATTTCCATCATTTACAGCGATCTTGTTGTTAAATCACTCCGTGAAAGAAATTCACGTAAATTCCTACGTACCAATGCGATGAACGTAAGATGACCCATTTGCGCCTGCCTTCAAAGACGCGAATAACTAATCGTCGCATAATCACAACTTGAAGTCGAGAATAATGCGACTCCTTTCCTTATTTCACGACTCACCAAGGTCAACAAAAAAGATACTAAAGGAGAGTACTAATATTCTGATGTAGAGGAGCAGCGGCGGATCTAGACCGTAATCAAGGAGGGTGGCTAACCGAGGACATTAAAAAAATTGTTTTACAACACAAATTTTATAAATANATAGTACCTTTAAATAAAATGCGTCAAATAAATAATGAACAATCTGGTATTATTAACAACAATTATTTATTAAAGATCTTAATATGGTACTATTAATCACATCACAATTATATTATTAATAACAATAATAGTTATAAATAATAATTATTATTAATTTGATAACACTTTTACAAAGTATGCCATTTATCAACTTCAATTTTATATGTTAGGAGTTCAGATCCATAGATCCGCCCAGTAAAGTAGTGATCTGGATCCGCTACTGTAAAGTAGTGAATTTATCATTCATTTAATCGATGGTTCCCAAGCTTTAAACTGCTTCAACCGATTCTTATTTATTCAATCATAATCACGATTTTTCACCAGATTTGATGGCACAGTTACTGGAGCAACTGGATTGCAGCAGGCTATGAGATAACTCTGGCATATGCCTGAAGGGAGCGGTCAGGAGGAAAATTTAGTGAAATGTAAAACAATCGATAATATAACGAAATAATGTATTAGACTAACAAATATTTCTGGATAAATCCGAAACAACATTACTAATTGAAATTATAAAAAATCTTGACCGAATTATTGATATAGAAGGAGAAAACATCCAACGAATGAATCTTAATAGCAAGAAAAGGACATTAACTGTTTATTTTTTACGACGATTCACGTAGCTACAAAACCAAGATTTGTAAATTTAGGAAATAATTGTAAATTTTTAAGAAACGATTTGTAGTTACAAATACCTACATTGTTTTATTTCTTTAATCAATTTTACACAAAAAGACTAGTCATGATGGGCCGGTTTTAATGAAATTTCAGAGTCTATTTTTTATATGGTGTCGCTATCGTAAATCAGTTCTACGAGGAAGAAATATCACGAAGTTCAGGTTTTGGAAGCGCTGGCCAGAGGCAGATCTAAACGTGGGGTGACGGGTCTGAGAAATATAGAACAGCCACTTGTGTTTTTTATTTTTTTCGTTGTGGTATTTGTAAATGGGAAATGTAGCGTGCTATTGAATCTTATCACTACATGGAGCGAAAGGAGTTAGGAGTTCGGTGGTAGGTCATTGTTTGTAGGTGGGCCAGTTAGCTGGGTTTACCAACTTGTCCCACGTACAGGGGTTAGTAATAGTTAAGAGTTATTGATACTAGAAGGAGGTGGATAGAGGAAGGAGGGTTGGCTTTTCAGTAGTCACAGCTCAATGAACTGGGACAATGTGAAAAGCTACAAATGTTTTTCTGTCCCACCGGGAATTAAACCGGCGATGACTGGTAATGAGCTACCACCTGTTTTTCGAAATTTAGTATTATTCATAAAATGTATCTGACAATGCAAGCGATTAATTCCTTCATTCACTCACATTCTTCATTGAAGAGAAGACCGTGATCTTAGAGATACATAACAAGTTTGATGGGATGTTGCTTTTGTATTATAAAGGGATTCAATAAGAAAAGGACTTTCAGAAATTCTGATTATAATGAAATAATGAAATGTGGCGTTTCGAATATTCGCTATTTTCACGAACTGGTTGAGATATTATCAGTTGGAATTTTCGATATTTTAATCTTAAATTGGTGCAAAGTATGCACGTTTTTCAGAGGTTTGATGTTCACGTGAACGGTTTGGTAGATTATTTTCCGTACCTTCTATTTAACAAATTAAATGTGATATCATCTCCATAATATGTAAATGGTTTTAAAGGACATATCTAAAAAGCAAATTATGGATTTTGTGTGGTAAATAATACTAACGGCAAAAATAAATTCTAATTTCACGCTGTCTTTATGTCTCGTAAGCGTCATCATATATCCTTGGGATATCGTTTTTTTTAAGCATTTTTCACAATATTTTGAAGTTTCAAAAGTATGCTTGCAAATGTGATTGCATTGACAAGTGAAACATTGTATCAGCGTGGAACAGTATCTATTTCAAATTAGTCTATTGTTGTCTCAGGGGGCTAATGAGGCTTGGTCCGCCACGTGGCTAACGTGGCTTTTGAATTGAATGATGATATGTGTAATTTTTGTGTGTGAAAGAAATTATCAAATAAATTGAAAAAAATAGAGAGTTTTTGTGCCCTTCCCCCTTCCGAATTGATCTGCCACCGGCGTGACTTCAAATATGTATGACTAAAATACATAAGTTATCATCTTCAACCCTTTTTTATGTAAATTACTTCACTACAGNCTTCACCCTTCCGAATTGATCTGCCACCGGTGTGACTTCAAATATGTATGACTAAAATACATAAGTTATCATCTTCAACCCTTTTTTATGTAAATTACTTCACTACAGTATGAGAAGTCTTCTTATTTTCTCATATCCGTAGTGTATAGAAAGTATTGTAATTGTGAAAAAAATTTGAAAGCGAGATTTCGACGAAAGTTACGTTTCCGCGATCTGAAAAAAGTTGTTTTTGTTATGACGTCCGTCTGTCCGTCCGTCTGTGCGCAGCGATTCTGAGTAAACGGATGAATCACTTTAATTCGCATTTCGTATTTACGGTAGAAATTACTTGATGTCGATGCGCGTACTCTATTTTTTTCTACTTGAAAACATAGGGTTCTTCACTTCAAGGTACTCTTTTGAATATTTCTCAGAAACGGTTCCAACGATTTTGTTTAAATTTTCTGTACGTAATATACAGTTAGTATGCATTACATCCGCATAAGCGGTATTTAGCTTGAAAGTTTGGTATTGATGGAGTAAAATAATTTCCGTCTGCTACATCTACACATTGGTTTACTCTTTCAAGAAGCTTGAATAATATTTAGTAGTGACAATGGACCAAGCAGACATAGAAAGCTGAAATGAAAGATATGATAATGATAAAATACATAGGAGGACAGCAAATGTACATCAGATACGAAAATGCATCAATTTCTGTCTACAACGAAATTACATTTGCATAACACTTTCATTTATAAGATTCATATGTCTCTACATGTTTTGAAATAATATAATGAATATTTATTTTACTTTGAGCATGAATAGAGCACTGGAAGACGACCAAACTATAGACCACCACGTCAGAAATGACCATTTCACTATAGAATTTTTTATCACTCTATGTTGCAGATGGAGAAAAATATATGAGAAAGTATGTGCAATGGTTTTGCACCACTAGTTTTAGCATAAATTTCACAAAATAAAAATATATTCAATAAATAAGAAAAAATAATGACAAACAGGAGAAAACTAATTGTTTTTTATCTTTTCCATAATATTGTGTCATTTATTAAAGTATGTTGTAAGCATTGTAACTTATTCCAATTATCTATAATGCTGAAAGAGTTAATTTTTTTAATATGTTGTTTTCAATTCAAGTTTTTAATCTGTATACTCTTGCAGTAAAGATTATGGTAGTGAGGATAATAAATATATTTAGAACTATAGAAAACTGAAATTTTGTTTTCGAAGCTTCATACAGGTATCATAATCATAATGGTTTATTTAAAACATAAGTATTGTATTGGTAAGAACCAAATTCTCTGAATTAATCAACTACAGTCAAATTGTGAATTGTTTTGAAACAAATAAACCAGGAACAGTTTAGTGTCCGATAGTGTTCTGAAATTAGTGTAGAAATACCCTAAGATGAGTTATCAGGAAAATAACACCTCAACTACTTTTATTCATCGTTTTTTGCCGAGCCATTGTAAATTCCATAAATATTTAGATTTGCCTAGAATCTAGAATAATATCTAGGATCCATACCTCAACTTGATTTTGAAAAAAACTTTTTCAAAATTTTTTAATACAATGAGAGCATTACAGCAAATTAGCAAAGATTTATGGTCACAAAAACTTGACCTACAAATTAATTATTTATTTTATGTTTTCACTTCTGATCTACCTTGCATCTATCTCTCAAGATATTGTTATCTATTTTTTAAGGAAAACGAAATGATTTTGACCAAGAATTTACACTTTCTAATATCCATAATGCAATAAATATTTTTATTTAACTTTTATTTCTTGCAAAAAATACATGTTCTCACATTTCTTGTAAACAATACTTTTTGACCAAGCAAATTAATCTCCAAAGACATAGAATTCCAGATGTATATGAAGCAAAAATATTAATAATTTTTAAAGCAATGATTTTCTTTTTAAAACCAAATTGCACTAAAAGGAACTTTGTTATTTAACATTATTTTTTTAAATTATTATAGATTTATCAGAATAATTTTCAAGATTTGTTGAAAGAAAACCCTCGAGTGTTCATAAAAAATACTGCAGCTCTTTGCTTCAAAGTACTTTTCTTAACATGTTTTATCACAATGCTTATAGTTAATAAAGCTAATCATTATATTTATTTAGAAAATGAATATAAGTAATTCTATATCATGTTCAAAATTTAATAAATTGATCAGATTGTGAAAGTAAATATGACAAATTCAAATCGGCAATACTTGTGGGCAAAGAAGAAAAAATTGTAATGAATACTTTGAACATCTCATATTCATAAAGATTCATAAAGATAAAAATTGAAATGAATCAAAATGATTTGACACAGTAGTATCAGTAGAATATAAGGAACACCCAATTATTTAGCAGCTTATCTTATCCTACTTATCAAACCCTTTCATTTAATACCCATATCAAGGGGGTTTTAAGGAAAAGGATATAAAATATACTATATTATACTGTCTTCATAACCAAAGCTGTGTGCAACAAATCTTTTGGTGAAAAACTGAAAATACTTTATTCCCCATCATCCTTTATTCTTTTTGTTGGTTTCCATAGCAAATTTTAAAGTTCACTACTCCTCCTTCCTATATGATGCTAATACGGGCTGTCAATTTTCTTTTCAACCATGCCCCCAATAATGCTCCTTTTCAAAACAATACGATCAAAAGTAATATTCACTTATTTTGGTTTCGATTGTTTGCATCATTCACATAACATAATACCAGAGGCGGATTTACAAGTTTGGCAATAGTAAATATAACACCCTTTTAGAGCAGATTTTATATACATAAATTTAGTTATTTACTTATTATTTTTATTTATTATTATACATTTTTGTATGCTTTTATTGTTTATATTTATTAATGATTTGTATTTTTGTTTCATTATTCATATCTATTCTTCTAGGTACAAAGTAGTATATATTAACATATTTATGTGTAATTTGGACTTACTCATAATATTGAAAAAAACTTAAAATTATAGAACAGGCTAATAACAATATTTAATTAGCAATATTGCTATTCTCTTGTCTCTGTTTTTTGTTGCCCCCAAAATATTGCACCTCTAGCAATTGTCTATATTACCTATGTCTAAATCCGCCTGTGCATAATAAGCTATAGTTTTCCTACAAATCAATCGAAACAATTAATATCTTATCGTTACATTGTTCACTAGAAGATGTAACTTAAAACTTAAGTGTCAAAAAAGCAATATGTTTAAGTACGATGGAGGTCTTACACTGTCGCTGCTCGATGGACTTTCTCATGAGCATGTACAGGTATTCTGTTGGCGGAACCAATGTTCGACCTACAGTCAACGATATTGCTGTTCACAAGCGATTTCTCACATCTAAACAAGAAATAGTAGAATGACACATTAATATATCTCGGCAAATATTTTTCCCCCTAATGTTTCTTTAGTATGCTTTTAAGATAAGTATTGAAATACATAACTTGGTAGGTAAAATTAAAGTCGTTGTTTCCACGTTTATCTATCACTTAAATTTTAAAAACATACGTATAATAAATTTGTAATGAGAATTATAAATCGGCCGTCAAAAATATTCCCGAGTTCTCAGCATTTTGGATTTGTTAGGTTTGCAACGCCACTCCCCTGCGACGGGGACGACCTTCGTTTGCAAATCGTAGGCAAACTTGAAACTGCTTCCATATTTAGCAGACCAATAGAAGACTAATACTGGTGAATACATCCCTATTAAGTCGTAAGGGGAGAAAATGTTTTATTACGCCGCTATTAAAGAAATATTTCGTAATTTTTTATTATATAGTTCTTGGACTTCCATTACAAAAAATATTCTTTATGTTCAATAAACTTTATTATTCTCTATGTTAAAATGACATGTTGTCCCACAAAGTGTTGTCCCTCAAGTTGTCCCACAACGCCGTCCTAGAGAATAAAAAAAAATTAAACTTCTCAGTAAAAAGATTTGCTTCTTACTGTAAAAAAAAACATTGTTTTTATCATAGAATTTGGATATCATCGCAAGATATCGTATGGATTTTAAAAAATTCGAATCAGGAGTTTCATATAAATATTCCTATAATTTCTTAACTTTATACAGTGACGTAAAGAACTCAGAGCTCATTGGCATTAAGTTATGTGTATTGCCTATATGTATATTTCACATTATTTGCAATTCTTTTATACTATTCTGTCAATCGGAATGCAAGAATTATAGAAAACAATTGTACAAAATATGAATGAAAAACATTACAGGTTAATTCTAGCGATATTAATAAAGAATAAATAAATTACATTTACTAGAAATATATTGATCCCAGATATAACACTTTGCCTGAAATAGTGCAACATAAAACAACATGCTCAGAAAGTAATATCACAAAAAAAATACTTTTTTTAGATATCAATAAATATAACAAAAACACAAATCATTTTTATTAAGATATTCAAATGAAACTGAGTTTCATTCACACAGATTGACTAAGTTAATCACACAATAAAACATCGCATTTCAATTATGGGAAGATTAAGTAATTTACCAACACAAGAAAAATATTCCATAATACAGTATAGAATAAAAATTAATATTGCATGTAATTGAGTATCTCTCATTCTCTCATATATCAATTTCATCATTTTCTCTGATTTCCTTCTTTATTTCGCCTTTCATAATTTCTTTCCTTCCTCCCTCCTTTCTTTCTTTCTCATCTCTTTTCTATTTCCTTTCTTACTATATTTCGTTCTTTCTTTCTTGTTTTCCTGTACACTTGTATAAATTCAGGGAAAATAATTATAATTCATTCACGTTAATTTCAAAAGAGTACCACTTATATTCTTCACAAATACAGAATTCATTTGATACACATAATAATAATAATAATAAATAATAATAAAAATTCATTCCTCATTTAAAATGTTAGCATCGATATTCATTATTATTCATTGATTTCAATAGCAGGGGACGAACATGGTAATTTAAATGCATTCTTTACGAGTATATAACTTTTTACGAACCAACATGGATATTTATATTTGAGAAGATAAACGTATTAATTAGACATTAAGCATAGTATTTACAGTAAATTAAATTAGCAGCGACTCAGTTGACAATGTACATACAAATTTAAATATGAATTTATTGTAACTAGTTGGTCTCAGCATTCCAGATTCAGGGTCATATTTTCAGAACTTATTTAAACTCTAGAAACCTCCTCTAATTAACATAATGTTTTACCATCAATACAATAGAGAATTTCGTATTTTCAGAAGGCGTTGAACAAAAATATGAAATTATACGAAGAAGGTATTTCATTGGAATATTTATGTGACTTATGAGGGGTATTTAAATGGCGTTCTAATTTTTGCTGCCTTTTAAAATACAAACTTATCCCGAATAGACAACGGAGACGCGAATGACACATCACTTTTGTTTAACAAATAGAACGTAGAATTAAAGAAGCTTTTATATTTAGTGGTGTAATGGTAGAGCAGAAACCACGAAGAGATTCGTAATAAAACTCGCGGAGATAAATAATGAATTTTATCATTTTTAGTGGAATATTTTTTAGTTTTTAGTCATACATATTTCAAAGTATTTATAGCAAGTAATACTTATGAAGACAAAAAGCTTAATTTCTGCTTGAAATGCAATCGGTGGTCTCAATACGACATGCCATGGAATGGAATATATTGGAAATTATAGTATTGTGTAACTGAATGATGAATAATGCAGAAAAAACGCTGTTGTTTCACGATACAATCTGAATTACTTTGTAAGAATTCAATCATAAATTTGCTAGTTAATCACGATTACGAAATATTTACATTTAAGCTTATATCTTGAGAATTCTCTTTAGTCAAGTCAAACTGTCTCCTTGTAGGACCCAAAGGTGCTCATGGCATAAAGAAATAAAAGCATATTCCCATCAGTTCAGATGTGTGGTTTGTTGTAGATCCAAGTGTTTTTCGAAGATTTTATATTATTTGCACTTATTGCTTAATAACAAGATATGTATCAAAAATATTAGATTGCGAACGAACAAGTTTGAAAAAAAAACGGATATCAAAACACTCTCACTTATTGGAAAGCACTGATATATCCATAGGAGGTATTAATTAAAACATAATATTTATACGTATTTAACTTAGAAAACTTTATTCTCAAACTCAATAATGTTTCTAAATGTAGTTTTGGCCTGAGCAAACACAATTAAAAAACCAAATTACTTTTATTTCAATTTCAGAATTTTTTGCTAAATTTATACTGGTCACGGAAGATGAAATTTTCGTTATTTAATTCAGTAGGATTTCATATTCTATAACCTCAAACAACATCACTTTAGAATGCATCGATCGAGAAGACAAACATAATTATGGAGAGAGATCGCAATGACAAATTTACTATCAGTCATTTATTATATTCGTTTAGAAATATTATATTTCAATACTCTCAATATTAGATCCCACTCTAAACCATATACCTTGTTGATTTTCGATCGGAATGTTAAAATACACTTTTTAAATTATAATTAGTTTGATATTAGCAAATGATAGGGTTGGTTATCCTTGTAGGTTTCATTCAAAGGCACACATGGCGACTAATACATATCTCTATTGCAAAATCAGCAATATCAAATTTAAGTGTTTCTAAAGTGGGAATTGGAAGAGCACATTACAAAGTATGAATAAAGTACAGTTACGCGAGACTATTGTATGAAACAAACTTGATACTTGAGGAAGCTAGGTTGTATTAAAATAATAAAGATCTTATAAAACGGTGCCAATTTTCTTAGCATTGTATGTTTCGATTTTTTCAACACGATAAACAAAAATAAAAGTAATGCGAAGACGTTCGAATATATCAGATGATGCGGAAATGAAATGCAAAAGCTTGTTATCTGCTTAGAAGCCAACAAAATTGGTGCGATGATGCGTTAAGTGACGTTGCTCAATAGCACATTTAGATTTCGTTGCTCAATAGCACGAGAGCTTTCATGAAGATATCGTTTATTTCACCTCTCGTACCGACATTCTCAGCTGATTTATAATGAATTCGCTTTCAAAAATCTTTTCTCGTATATCACCTGGGATTGAACCAGTATCAACCTTATAGATCGTATCATTAGTGGTAAGGTTTCGTTCTCCCGTGGAGTTGGGAAGGCCAATACACTTCATTTTACACACAGAAATTATTATATTCATTATATAAAAGTATTCTTTGAAAACAAAATTTCGTCAATTTTGTATATAGAAATATATACGAAATTCGGCAATTTTTCTTTGTATATATATGTATACCAGGCCAGCTATGGACCACGAAAGACGAGTATTATTGATTTGAGTTTACTCACTAGATTCGTCTAATTGTTACCGAGCTCGGAGGAACAGCGTCCAGACCACTGTCTGATCCAGACCACTGCGGTTGTTAGTCGCAAAGGTCGGGTTCTTCATACATCCCAGCTAATTAAACTGCTACAAAGAGCTACAAATTTTATCTTGCCCCGCCCGGGTATCGAACCCGGGATGGCTTGGTGATGAGCAATCACGCTGACACCGTGGCCACGACTTTCTTTGTATAGTTATTTCTTGGATAGTTGAAATTATTTCTTTCATCTACGACTGTAAGTAGAAATGTTTGCAATACCTTATCTTATCAGGCGACCTCGTGTTTCTCTGTGGACGGGAAACTTGACTTACACGTCTCGTTTGGTGCAGGAAAAGATTGGAGAGCAGGAGAAAGTGGAAAGTGTCCACTGGCCCCCCATGCCCCTCACCACAACTCAATCGAAAACGTGTGGGCGGAGATGAAGCATGTCATGACCGAAAATTGGCCTGATCTACCTCCCACAACCACTGACGCGCTCTGGGATGTTGTATGTGAAGCGTGGGAGGAAATTGCTGTCATCACGACTTATGCGTCAACCTTAGATAACTCAATCCCTAGACGGTTGCAAGACGTGACAGACTGTGACGGATATTGGACTCGTTATAAAGAACTCGTTTTAAAGGCTCAAAAAATATAAACAAAGAAATCCACAACTTAGTGAGCGTTGAATACTTTGCGTAGAAGATGTTTAGCCTTCTAAGTGAAAGTTTGAAAAAACAAACAAAAAAAAACAAATAAAAGTAGATTTGAACCAGGCAAATTCACTTCATCTAGCGAGCATTTTAGCAATGGGCCAAACAGCATATGTAAACCCTATCGCTCTTACTTCTTGATTCCATAAGATTAAATTATAAGATATTTTCAATTATACGAAAATCATTTTTTTAAATAAAAGTATATTTGACCCGTTCTTTAACGGTTATTAATTATCATTCGAGTAATACGGCTATTATTAATTTTCTCGTTCATTCTACTGCGTCTAAAACTATCCAAGTGTAATAAAGACGTGTTTCTAATTCTGAATGAAAAGTATGTGTGATATGTTAATACACCATCGCATTGTTTACTAAGCTCACCAAAATATGTGAAGTTGGAACTATGTAAAAGTATACTTGATTGTAATAAAAATATTGAATAGGAAATGGATATACCTTAAGTTGTCTAATTTATATCCAAACAATATTTTCAATAAAAATACATTCATATACCATCTAGATTTATCATATTATACATTTGGAGCACAATATTTAATAAAGAAAAAAGTAATATGCACTTATTGAATTAAACGAACAGTATTCGTAGCAATAAAATAGCATTCGTATTTGTATGACTAGCTAAGAATAGAAATACATAGGATAAAAACTAGACGTCTTTATTACACTTGGATAGTTTTAGAAGCGGTAGAATGAACGAGAAAATTAATTTAAAAAATCTTTTTTTTTTTTTCAATTTGGCCCTCAAGTTAAGAAGTTTGGAGACCCCAGATGAAGAACCGACACGAGCGCTTTGCTGCAACCGATTCATCGCGAAAACGTTTGTTGTTGGATAGCAGGAAGAGGTTCACAAGTTTCATTCCCGGTCCCTGCGTTAACACGTTCCACCGGTTTCTGCGCAATGAAACTAACAAGCTTTTAATGGCATCAAATAAAATAATTGAAGGCGAAATAAAATATTTCAGATTTGATTCTAAACAAAATCGGTTTATGAACATGCAAAATCATGACAGGGAAAAATAATCATGACAGAAAAAATAATAAAAATGTATAATTTTCTTATAACATTTTTTGTGGAATACTTGATAATGCCGTTTAATACTCCTCTTCGTTACCAAATGTTTCACGCGTAGTAAAAATGTTGCACTACCTCCGCTTTCATCACACAAGAAGTCCGAGGTTTATTCATTTATTTTATTTCCCAACCCTGCCTGCAACCTGCCTTCACAAGCGACGAGCGCGGCGTGCTCTACCTGAACAAACCGTGCCCTGCTGCAAAGCCACACTAGTTCATGAACACGCCGTGCCCCTGCTACTCGTATGTGCGCCCTTTGACATCCCTGAACTAGTCATAACATTTGATGCGAAAAATCATGGCATCATGATTAGTCATAACATTGTTGCGAATGATCAGGTCTAGGCGGAAAAAGTGTACAATTATGGAAGGTGAACAGGTGATGTAGCGGTTAACACCCCTGCAATCCAAGCAGGAATCCCGGGTTCGATTCCTCGCTCGTCGCCAAGTTTACCTAAACGAAAGTTGCCAATCATGAGACCAGACTGTTGTTCGTATGTCGACGCGGTTACTTGGACCGAACACCGAATGATCGAATTTTCATGTTTTCGCTGATATTCGCCCAATGAATACGCGACTTTATAGTAATTTAATTAAACATATTTCTCTTGTTGTGTAGTTATAAGTTGAGCTCTTCCCTCGGTATTTTTCGTGTTCTTTTCTCTGGTGCGTAAACAAGAAACGCCTTTCGTGTCTAGCCTTTTCTAACCGGTCTTTGTTATAAAAAAGTACTGATATTTCCGATGGACTAGATCACAGCTTCCTCCAATTACCAGGCAGGAACATGCATTTGGTCGGTTTGGTTAAATGCGTTAACCTCATTTCAGCGAATGGATTGATTACGCAGTCATATTTTTCGTGTCAAACGAATCTGAACTTAAAGTAATTATTTATTTATTGTGGTCACGATACATGTTTTTTAGCTTCTATGAAATTGACGACTAAATATATAAAAGTGCTAGCTCTTTGAATTTCTGTTTGTCCGGTCGGCCGACCTACGACAGCGGTGTGGTCAAGCGATAGACCCAAGCCAGGTAATTGTAGGAAGCTATGGCTAGATGGAATCGAAACAAAGTAAGTAAATACAAACATATTGACATAATATATGTATTATAACTCGCAGCTAATTTTTTATCTTATCTAGGAACTTTTGCTGAAATTTTTGAATCTGCCTCTGCCTTAGGTCCGTTGATCGGAATTGATGGGATGGTCCCTTGCTCGCTTCCGGAGAGTAAATTAGTTTATTGTCCTCCACGTGGTCATACGCAGTTTGTACTGTTTTTTTGACAATAAATTTATTATTTNTATAAATTTAAATAACAAAGGAACTTGCAATTTGAAGCACCGAGCACTGCATTTCCTTATTCATGTAAGATCATCGCTTCTAAAGTGTTGTCTAATGTAGAACAATCAGTGGACTCCTAAAATCACAACACTTTACTAAATCATGCACTTCTGGCACAAATTAAACGGCATTTCAGTCTTCAGAAAAACATTTTTATCTGTAAGGAATCTATGTAATATATTTATTCGAAACATTTTTATACATGAAGAAAATACGCGATTTTGAGATAAAAATGCTCGATGCTGACAATTACGTGAAACAGGACTGTTGGAAACTCAACACCTTTTATTTAAAAAATTATGAAAACCGTAGTAAATAATATGAAAGTGAGAGATAAAATTTTAACCAAAAATGCAAAATAAAAAAAGTATTTACTCAACTTTTAGATGGGTTTTAGGATTTATATTCTGTTCCTATCCAATCTTCAGTCAACTATAGTTAACGCGCCTAGAGTAGGAGTAAAATATTTCTAGAAAGTTACGAATTAACACTTTTATCACGGAGAACGGCCAATATTGGAAAATCGCATTTAGTACGAAGTAATGAAGAATATTATATAAATTACTTTTTAAAATGCCGGAATACCTCACATATTTCAAATTTTAGATTGTCCGACAAGTGTGTTGGGAAATAAAATAAATGAAAGTATACAGCTTTTTTTCCAGCTTATCCATCGCTTCAGAAGAGAAGCTCTCAGTTTCATTAACTTCATAATACAGTAATCAAAGTAATTACATAACTAATTACTTTCAAGCACAAATTTCATAAAGGGGCCCAGCACAAACTCCATAAAACGTTGTAATGAAAGTACTTTGTATGTATAAAATATTGATCATTCACAGACAATTAATTAATCGTAACATGCAGTAACCATTGAAATAATTGCAAATACTTTAAAATAACTTAAAACTTAACATTAATATTATTTTGTAGGTAGTCTGCACAACCTATGACAAAAAAGAACGAACGTAATACAGATCATCCATATTTAAGTTTTTTCCCTTAAATAAACCATTCTTCAGAATACATACCTAGACTAGATGAAAACTTAACTGAACATTACATTCAAAAATTTCATTTATTTACAAAATAATACACTCTATAATGACTACCATTCTTTAGCGATGATATGAAGCGTAGCAAGAGCGTACGAATCATACAGGAGAGCACATAGCAGCGGACTCATTTCATGTGAGATAAATAGCGAGATGAATGGTGAATACCAGTCGCGTCTCCGATTCCGAATTCAGCGATTATTATCGTGCGGTATTCGAAATCGGAGACTGGACTGATATTCGAAACCTGGGTTCTTCAGAAATCCATAAGTGATGTCTTCGTGGAACATCTTCAAAATCTTGGAGCCTTCTTTTCCCGATTCCACAAAACTTTCCTCGGAGGTGATCGTTAAGTATTTGATTATTTGCATTAACAGATATTGTGCAATTATTCAATTTATTAACCATACAGTTTGAAGCATCAAATGTTTCATTACAATTAAACTTTGGACGCCAGGACTCATAGCTCATGTGGATCATCAGTAAGAAGAATGGTGGATACCAACCGCGTCTCCGATTCCGAATTCAACTATTAATTTCATGCGGTATTCGGAATCGGAGACTGGACTGATATTCGGTTTCCGAGATCTTGATAAATCCATAAGTATCGTCTACGTTGGGCATCTCCAAATTCTTGAAACCTATCGTAACTGAATTCTTGAAGCCTTAAGTTATATACAGGGTTAGGATTTTTAGGTGCTAGCTTTTTCTATATATTTCATTAAATGTTAGAAAAATATGTTGAACTTTGTCTCAAAATGAAAAAGAATTCAATTTTTTAAGCACCTTTTTCCTTTTTGTTTTTCGTCTTCATTCTTTCCCCAGCTGTTTAGAAACCTTTGTCCCCTTTTATTATAGCTTCTGAATAACCATAGTTATTACAGAGATATAACAAGCGAGATTCAGTTTATTTCTATACGGTTTCGAATCAATATCTTTAATAAATATCAATATAATTAGATTAACTTTCAATTAATGTGTCACTGTTAACATGNACCTTTGTCCCCTTTTATTATAGCTTGTGAATAACCATAGTTATTACAGAGATATAACAAGCGAGATTCAGTTTATTTCTATACGGTTTCGAATCAATATCTTTAATAAATATCAATATAATTAGATTAACTTTCAATTAATGTGTCACTGTTAACATGAGAATGGTGGGCTCAGAGCTATATATTTTCAGTAAACGAGTTACTGAAAATACTGGTTTCTGTGGGTATCGACATAAGCTTTAGCATCGATGAAGACGGTCTACGTCTTAATAAAAACCGGTATTTTTTAATGTAGATCTGACTGATGTCTAGGAGTACTATAGCGGCCTATTTTTTCCTCTTGTTGATTAGTGAGTGATGATTTGATGTTCTTGTTATAACTCAAGAAACTAAAATAGGAGAAATATTATTGTTTTTATTTGTGGATTAAAACAGTAACTTTCTCTCCTTTTTTACCTTATTTCAACACCTAATTTATTTCATTCCTTTTCTTCATATGAAATTTGGATCTAAAAATCCTTACCCTGGTTGTACATATTTACCTATACAATTATCGTAGAATTATACTGTTCATTTACTTCACGATTAGCTACAACCTACACATCATAACAATGGAGCATACAACTGCAGGATTAATAGCAGGTGGAATCATCAGCATGAGGAATGGTGAATACCAGTCGCGTCTACGATTCCGAATTCAACTATGAATTTCATGCGGCATTCGGGATCGGAGAATGGACTGAAATTCAAAACTTAGGTTTTTGGGTAACCCATAAGTGATGTCGGTCCTAGTTATCTCCAGAATAATGCAGATTTATTTCTTGATAAATTCTTCGCATCATATTATTAAGTTTATTACATTGAGAGTTATCGTACAATAACACGAACGATACTTCCCTATACGTAACTTATCTATAACGGACACTCGCTGGACATTAATATTTGTTTGCGATTGAGAAATATGTGCAGTGGGAAAGTTCAGACCAAAATTTGATAAAATAACTAGAAAGAGAAACGAAAATAAAATAAAACCACATAAAACCATTTACAAGTATTCTAGACAGTTTAATGACACAAATTTAGCGATATTTACATATTATTTGTGTGAGGAAACTTAGAAAGAAGTTTACAATTGCCTAAACACCGACGACAAATTCAATGTATTTATTTCAACATTCCGAAAACATTACAGATGTAGCTTTCCAATAACACGCAAGTTAATTAACACAAAGAAATACAATAAATGGATCACCCAAGGGATAAGAATTTCTTCCAAAAACAAACGCCGTTTATACTATCTTTCAAAACTCTATATGTAACCACCCGAATTCCATGATTATTTTCATAAATATAAGACTATTCTTTGAAAAGTAGTCTATGCAACTAAAGTTATGGAAAATGACAGACAGATACTAAAATCGAGCAACGGGACCAAAACCATGAGGAATATTGTTAAAAATGACACGTCACCTGAAAATCGCAAAGAAAACATTTCCCTACTAAACGATGGCAAAATCGTATCAAATACTCAGGACATCGCAAATTTGTTTAATTCTTATTTCTCAGCAGTAGGTAAAATAACCAATTCAATATCGTAAAAACCAATGTCCTCCGAATATATCCATCCACGTGCCCCATTCTATGTTCACTTCCGAAACTAACGCCAGTGAAATTATGAAAATCATCAGTTCATTAAAAAAATTTTCAACAGGCATAGATGATATACCCGTTTATTGTTAAATTTTCTTCCCACGTTATATAAAATCCACTCGTAAATATTTTTAATAGTTCTTTATCGGAAGGGGTGTTTCCCAATATATTTAAGAGCTAAAGTGAAACTGTTATACAAAAAAGGAAACAAACACCACATTGGTAATTATCAACCAATTTCTCTACTACCCACTTTCTCAAAAATCCTTTAAAAATTGTTCTATAAGCGTCTTCTATCTTCGTCTTTCTATCAAAAAATAATATTCTCTCTGACGATCAACACGGATTTCGGAAATCCTTTTCCACCACCAGCGCCATATTTTCTTTCTTAAATGATGTTACCACTTTTCTTGACCATGGAGAAAATTCTCAGGGTGTTTTTCTTGATTTATCTAAAGCATTCGATGTCATTGATCACGAAATTCTCCTTTCAAAATTACAATGTTTTGGCGTTCATGGACTTGCGCATCAGCAGCAGACTTACTATTTAAAAAATATATATCAACAGGTCGAAATATCATATACTAAAAATAAAGTACTTCAGCGTTGTCTTTCAGAAACAAAGACACTAACTCGCGGACATCCCCAAGGTTCCATTCTCGGTTCTATACTCTTTCTGTTGTACGAGAACATGTCGTCTTCCACATCAGATTGCAAAATGGTTCTTTTTGCCGATGACACTAATCTACTATGTAAACACGCCAATGCTCAAAAAGTTTTGTCTAACCTCTCGGCTTCGTTCCATGCAAATCGCCTAATTGTAAACACTGACAAAACAGTGTATATGTCATTTAACTATAGTATCACAAAATCTTACCCCAGGTTTCTCTTCCGTTAAACGGAACACAATTAGGAACTGTTACTAATACAAAGGTTTTAGGTATTCATATTGAAGACAATCTCAAATGGAATTGTCACGTTGACAATCTTAATTCCACATTAAGTAAATTGTGTTACGCATTACGAATCTTAGTTAATACTGTTAGTCCACATATTTCCCGTTGCGTATATTTTGCAAATGTTTACTCCCATTTACGATACGACGTCGTCTTCTGGGGCAATTCCGGGCAGAGCGTCCAAACTTTCACAATTCAAAAGAGGATTGTTCGCATAATTCGTAAATCTCACCCCCGAATCTCTTGTAAACCTTTATTCAAGGAATTTAATATTTTAACACTTCCCTGCATTTGTATTTATGAAACTGTCATGATAAGACATACAGTTGACCCTTGTTTCATACAAAACAGTTTAGTTCACGAACACAATACTCGCAAGAGGAATAATACTCATCGTCTGAGTGTTAATCACGCTTTGTCAAAAAGGGCCGTATCACTCGGGAATCGTTCTATATAATTCCCTGTCCAAAAATATAAAAGATATTATTTAATTGAATCTCTTCAAATCCGCAGCTAAAAGCTACCTTCTGCACCAGTGCTTCTACACTGTAAAATAATTTATTGATTTTAATAAAAATTAAAGCCGTCTTGTACTTTATCACGCCATTGTTGTGGTACTTTCCAAATTTTTGACAACAATTTTAAAACTATTATGTCTTATTATTTATATAAATTTAGTTGTATATGTACTCAACCCTGGTACGGTTGTGGACATTAATTCTGTAGCCCCATCCTGGCCCGGGTTTTTCTTCGGTTTTCCTTCGGGTAGAAGTGGATAAAGACTCGTTAGGCTCTTTCCTAGAGACGGCATCAATTGATATAATTATTAGCGAATTTAGTGTTGTTTAATAGTAACGAATTATCAACAATACTTTCCGAATGATTTATAGCTTGATAATGACGCGTATTTGTGAAATGACTTTTCTGTTTTATTAAATACAATATTTGTTGGTATTTGTTAATACTATAACAAGCGTCGAACTATTCTTTTTATCATTAGGAGTATGTTGAAAAGTTAAATCCTTAGCCTCTGCCTTAGGGCCCTTGATCGGAATTGATGGGATGGTCCCTTGCTTGCTTCCGTTGAGAAAATTAGTTTATTGTCCTCCACGTGATCATACGCAGTTTGTAACTGCTTTTTTGACAATAAAGTTTATTTACTTATTTATTTATTATTGGCCGAGCGAGGGGACTCGAGCGTGACCTTCAGACGCGGAGGATGCCTGGCTGAGGATAGGGAGATCATTAAGGGAGGGGGTTTCCTAAGTGGAGAGGAGGGGTAGATAGGGGTGAACCCAGTGAGACTCGGTCTGATATGAAAACCCTTTTAATGTTTACTCACACATGACGGTAACATTTGTCGGTTCCAGGCAGCGGAGAGAGAGGGGGGGGAGTGACGGAGACGAGGGTTGAACCCAGTAGTGGCCGTAATAGTTAAGGAACTGCAGTGTCCCCTATGGGGGTCGACTGAGATGTGGAGGAGGTGGGAGTGACGAGGTAGAACACCGGCGTCCCCTGTGGGGGTCAAATCCGGATATTCGGGTAGCGAACTACTCCACATCTCCCTTTGCGTCTGCGAGCCGTCTCTTTAAACGTGTTTTGATATTCTGTCTCAACACTGTCACGCGGCCTCATGACCCAGTTCCTGCGCAACGAGCCACTTCGTCTTCACAACATAAATATTAAAAATAATTAAATAAAGAAATATTGTGTATAATTTTTCCAGCTTGAAATACTATACGTATATTAATCAGAATCAAAATAACACGTGACAAATAAATAAATATGAATTAGTTTTAATCGTCGGGCAATATTTTGCCTATTCGGGTCCCGTATAAAGGCGACCCATTCGATAGAAAATGGCCCGCGGCAGTAGCGCACCTTCACTTCACGAGGCCCGGGGAGGGAATATTTTTTGGAGGTCCCCTGGATATCTACTAGAGGATCCGCACTTTTGAACTCACGCAATATTCAACTCGGGCCCTATTTAACTTATCTACCTGCGCGGAGGAGGGTCAAGCTGTGGTGATGTGGGTGGTAGAGTCCCCGGGGTTGGACAAGTAAAACGGCAACGTTTTCCTTCTC
>NNCF01133749.1:0-11056 GCA_002313205.1 Laupala kohalensis
ATTTTTTGGAAAAATTAAGAAATTTTTTTAAGCAATTTTTGGAGGTTAGACATATATATTCTTTGAATAAACACATAAAAAAATTTGTCCAAAAATTTCAACTTTCTTCGTAGTTGAATTTTAATTTTGTGTATTTGATTTAGCAAGTAAAATCACCTTAAAATACTTAGAGAACGCTGTTGCAGTACACGAGGATTTAGAATTTTAAAGATTCGACTGCGTTTCTATTGTTTACTAATTTTGTTGGGATCTCACTAGATTATTTATAACGTCCATGACACGGAAACGCTTCTTACTGACAGAAAACAAGGTAAGTAACATATGTGTGCGATGAAATTGTAAAAAAAACTTTTATTTTTTGGAAAAATTAAGAAATTTTTTTAAGCAATTTTTGAAGGTTAGACATATATATTCTTTGAATAAACACATAAAAAATTTTGACCAAAAATTTCAACTTTCTTCGTAGTTGATTTCCAATTTTGTGCTTTGGATTTAGCAAGTACTTCTTAGAATCACCTTGAAATACATAGAGAACGCTGTTGCTGTACACGAGGATTGAGAATTTTAAAGATTCGACTGCGTTTCTATTGTTTACAAATTTTGTTGGGATCTCACTAGATTACTTATAACGTCCATGACACGGAAACGCTTCTTACTGACAGAAAACAAGGTAAGTAACATGTGTGTGCGATGAAATTGTAAAAAAAACTTTTATTTTTTGGAAAAATTAAGAAATTTTTTTAAGCAATTTTTGGAGGTTAGACATATATATTCTTTGAATAAACACATAAAAAATTTTGACCAAAAATTTCAACTTTCTTTGTAGCTAAAATTTAATATTTTTTTATTTGGATTTATAAAGTACTTCTTAGAATCACCTTGAAATACATAGAGAACGCTGTTGCTGTACACGAGGATTGAGAATTTTTAAGATTTGGCTGCGTGTCTATTGTTTACAAATTTTACTGGGATCTCACTAGATTACTTATAACGTCCATGACACGGAAACGCTTCTTACTGACAGAAAACAAGGTAAGTAACATGTGTGTGCGATGAAATTGTAAAAAAAACTTTTATTTTTTGGAAAAATTAAGAAATTTTTTTAAGCTATTTTTGGAGGATAGACATATATATTCTTTGAATAAACACATAAAAAAATTTGCCAATAACAAATTAAACTTTGTTCGTAGTTGAATTTCAATTTTGTGCTTTGTATTTAGCTAGTACTTCTTAGAATCACCTTAAAATACATAGAGAACGCTGTTGCTGTACACGAGGATTGAGAATTTTAAAGATTCGACTGCGTTTCTATTGTTTACAAAATTTGTTGGGATCTCAATAGATTACTTATAACGTCGATGACACGGAAACGCTTCTTACTGACAGAAAACAATGTAAGTAACATGTGTGTGCGAAGAAGATGTAAAAAAAAAAAAATTTTTGGAAAAATTAAGAAATTTTTTTAAGCAATTTTTGGAGATTAGACATATATTCTTTGAATAAACACATAAAAAATTTTGTCCAAAAATTTCAACAATCTTCGTAGCTGAATTTCATATTGTGTTTTGGATTTAGCAAGTACGTCTTAGAATCACCTTAAAATACATAGAGAACGCTGTTCCTGTACACGAGGATTGAGAATTTTAAAGATTCGACTGCGTTTCTATTGTTTACAAATTTTGTTGGGATCTCACTAGATTACTTATAACGTCCATGACACGGAAACGCTTCTTACTGACAGAAAACAAGGTAAGTAACATGTGTGTGCGATATAATTGTAAAAAAAACTTTAATTTTTTGGAAAAATTAAAAAAAAAAGTTAAGCAATTTTTGGAGGTTTGACATATATATTCTTTGTATAAACACATAAAAAAATTTGACCAAAAATTTCAATTTTCTTCGTAGTTGAATTTCAATTTTGTGCTTTGGATTTAGCAAGTACTTCTTAGAATCACCTTGAAATACATAGAGAAAGCTGATGCTGCACACGAGGATTGAGATTTTAAAGATTCGACTGCGTTTCTATTGTTTACAAATTTTGTTGGGATCTCACTAGATTACTTTTAACGTCCATGACACGGAAACGCTTCTTACTGACAGAAAACAAGGTAAGTAACATGTGTGTGCGAAGAAATTGTAAAAAAAACTTTTATTTTTTGAAAAAATTAAGAAATTTTTTTAAGCAATTTTTGGAGGTTAGACATATATATTCCTTGAATAAGCACATAAAAAAATTTGCCAATAAAAATTTAAACTTTGTTCGTAGTTGATTTTCAATTTTGTGCTTTGTATTTAGCTAGTACTTCTTAGAATCACCTTGAAATACATAGAGAACGCTGTTGCTGTACACGAGGATTGAGAATTTTAAAGATTCGACTGCGTTTCTATTGTTTACAAAAAAAATTTGGGATCTCACTAGATTACTTATATCGTCCATGACTCGGAAACGCTTTTTACTGACAGAAAACAAGGTAAGTAACATGTGTGTGCGATAAAATTTTAAAAAAAACTTTAATTTTTTGGAAAAATTAAGAAATTTTTTTAAGCAATTTTTGGAGGGTAGACATAAATATTCTTTGAATAAACACATAAGAAATTTTGACCAAAAATTTCAACTTTCTTCGTAGTTAATTTTCAATTTTGTGCTTTGGATTTAGCAAGTACTTCTTAGAATCACCTTGAAATACATAGAGAACGCTGTTGCTGTACACGAGGATTGAGAATTTTGAAGATTTGGTTGCGTGTCTATTGTTTACAAATTTTGTTGCGATCTCACTTGATTACTTATAACATCCATGTCACGGAAACGCTTCTTACTGACAGAAAACAAGGTAAGTAACATGTGTGTGCGATGAAATTGTAAAAAAACTTTTAAATTTTGGAAAAATTAAGACATTTTTTTAAGCAATTTTTGGAGGATACACATATATATTCTATGAATAAACACATAAAAAATTTTGACCAAAAATTTCAACTTTCTTCGTAGTTGAATTTCAATTTTGTGCTTTGGATTTAGCAAGTACTTCTTAGAATCACCTTGAAATACATAGAGAACGCTGTTGCTGTACACGAGGATTGAGAATTTTAAAGATTCGACTGCGTTTCTATTGTTTACAAATTTTGTTGGGATCTCACAAGATTACTTATAACGTCCATGACACGGAGACGCATCTTCTGACAGAAAACAAGGTAAGTAACATGTGTGTGCGATGAAATTGTAAAAAAAACTTTTATTTTTTGGAAAAATTAAGAAATTTTTTAAGCAATTTTTGGACATTAGACATATATATTCTTTGAATAAACGCATAAAAAATTTTGACAAAAATTTCAAATTTCTTCGTAGTTGAATTTCAATTTTGTGCTTTGGATTTAGCAAGTACTTCTTAGAATTACCTTGAAATACATAGAGACCGCTGTTGCTGTACACGAGGATTCAGAATTTTGAAGATTTGGGTGCGTGTCTATTGTTTACAAATTTTGTTGGGATCCTCTAGATTACTTATAACGTCCATTTCACGGAAACGCTTGTTACTGACAGAAAACAAGGTAAGTAACATGTGTGTGCGATATAATTGTAAAAAAACTTTTATTCTTTGGAATAATTAAACAAAAATTTTAAGCATTTTTTGGAGGTTAGACATATATAATCTTTAAATAAACACATAATAAAATTTGACCAAAAATTTCAACTTTCCTCGAAGTTAAATTTCAATTTTGTGCTTTGGATTTAGCAAGTACTTCTTAGAATCACCTTGAAATACATAGAGAACGCTGTTGCTGTACACGAGTTTTGAGAATTTTAAAGATTCGACTGCGTTTCTATTGTTTACAAAAAATTTTTGGGGTCTCACTAGATTACTTATAACGTCCATGACACGGAAACGCTTCTTACTGACAGAAAACAAGGTAAGTAACATGTGTGTGCGATGAAATTGTAAAAAAAACTTTTATTTTTTGGAAAAATTAAGAAATTTTTTTAACAATTTTTGGACATTAGACATATATATTCTTTGAATAAACGCATAAAAAATTTTGACAAAAATTTCAAATTTCTTCGTAGTTGAATTTCAATTTTGTGCTTTGGATTTAGCAAGTACTTCTTAGAATTACCTTGAAATACATAGAGAACGCTGTTGCTGTACACGAGGATTGAGAATTTTAAAGATTCGACTGCGTTTCTATTGTTTACAAATTTTGTTGGGATCTCACTAGATTACTTATAACGTCCATGACACGGAAACGCTTCTTACTGACAGAAAACAAGGTAAGTAACATGTGTGTGCGATGAAATTGTAAAAAAAACTTTTATTTTTTGGAAAAATTAAGAAATTTTTTTAAGCAATTTTTGGAGGTTAGACATATATATTCTTTGAATAAACACATAAAAAATTTTGACCAAAAATTTCAACTTTCTTCGTAGTTAATTTTCAATTTTGTGCTTTGGATTTAGCAAGTACTTCATAGAATCACCTTGAAATACATAGAGAACGCTGTTGCTGTACACGAGGATTGAGAATTTTAAAGATTCGACTTCGTTTCTATTGTTTACAAATTTTGTTGGGATCTCACTAGATTACTTATAACGTCCATGACACGGAAACGCTTCTTACTGACAGAAAACAAGGTAAGTAACATGTGTGTGCGATGAAATTGTAAAAAAAACTTTTATTTTTTGGAAAAATTAAGAAATTTTTTTAAGCAATTTTTGGAGGTTAGACATATATATTCTTTGAATAAACACATAAAAAATTTTGACCAAAAATTTCAACTTTCTTCGTAGTTGATTTTCAATTTTGTGCTTTGGATTTAGCAAGTACTTCTTAGAATCACCTTGAAATACATAGAGAACGCTGTTGCTGTACACGAGGATTGAGAATTTTAAAGATTCGACTTCGTTTCTATTGTTTATCAATTTTGTTGGGATCTCACTAGATTACATATAACGTCCATGACACGGAAACGCTTCTTCTGACAGAAAACAAGGTAAGTAACATGTGTGTGCGATGAAATTGTAAAAAAAATCTTTTATTTTTTGGAAAAATTAGGAAATTTTTTTAAACAATTTTTGGAGGTTAGAGATATATATTCTTTGAATAAACACATAAAAAATTTTGACCAAAAATTTCAACTTTCTTCGTAGTTGTATTTTAGTTTTGTGTATTTGAATTAGCAAGTACGTCTTAGAATTACCTTAAAATACATAAAGAACGCTGTTGCTGTACACGAGGATTGAGAATTTTAAAGATTCGACTGCGTTTCTATTGTTTACAAATTTTGTTGGGATCTCACTAGATTACTTATAACGTCCATGACACGGAAACGCTTCTTACTGACAGAAAACAAGGTAAGTAACATGTGTGTGCGATGAAATTGTAAAAAAAATCTTTTATTTTTTGGAAAAATTAGGAAATTTTTTTAAACAATTTTTGGAGGTTAGACATATATATTTTTTGAATAAACACATAAAAAAATTTGTCCAAAAATTTCAACTTTTTTCGTAGTTGAATTTCATTTTTGTGCTTTGGATTTAGCAAGTACTTCTTAGAATCACCTTGAAATACATAGAGAACGCTGTTGCTGTACACGAGGATTGAGAATTTTAAAGATTCGACTGCGTTTCTATTGTTTACAAATTTTGTTGGGATCTCACTAGATTACTTATAACGTCCATGACACGGAAACGCTTCTTACTGACAGAAAACAAGGTAAGTAACATGTGTGTGCGATGAAATTGTAAAAACATTTTTATTTTTTGGAAAATTTAAGAAATTTTTTTAAGCAATTTTTCGAGATTAGACATATATATTCTTTGAATAAACACATAAAAAATTTTGACCAAAAATTTCAACTTTTTTCGTAGTTGAATTTCAATTTTTTGCTTTGGATTTAGCAAGTACTTCTTAGAATGACCTTGAAATATATAGAGAACGCTGTTGCTGTACACGAGGATTGAGAATTTTTAAGATTTGGCTGCGTTTCTATTGTTTACTAATTTTACTGGGATCTCACTAGATTACTTATAACGTCCATGACACGGAAATGCTTCTTACTGACAGAAAACAAGGTAAGTAACATGTGTGCGATGAAATTGTAAAAAATACTTTTATTTTTTGGAAAAATTAAGAAATTTTTTTTAAGCAATTATTGGAGATTAGACATATATATTCTTTGAATAAACACATAAAAAAATTTGACCAAAAATTTCAACTTTCATCGTAGTTAAATTTTAATTTTGTGCTTTGGATTTAGCAAGTACTTCTTAGAATCACCTTGAAATACAAAGAGAACGCTGTTGCTGTGCACGAGGTTTGAGAATTTTAAAGATTCGACTGCGTTTCTATTGTTTACAAAAATTTGTTGGGATCTCACTAGATTACTTATAACGTCCATGACACGGGAACGCTTCTTACTGACAGAAAACAAGGTAAGTAACGTGTGTGCGATATAATTGTAAAAAAAACTTTTATTTTTTGGAAAAATTAAGAACGTTTTTTGAGTAATTTTTGAAAGTTAGACATATATATTCTTTGAATAAACACATAAAAAAATTTGACCAAAAATTTCAACTTTCTTCGTAGTTGAATTTCAATTTTGTGCTTTGGATTTAGCAAGTACTTCTTAGAATCACCTTGAAATACATAGAGAACGCTGTTGCTGTACACGAGGATTGAGAATTTTAAAGATTCGACTGCGTTTCTATTGTTTACAAATTTTGATGGGATCTCACTAGATTACTTATAACGTCCATGACACGGAAACGCTTCTTACTGACAGAAAACAAGGTAAGTAACATGTGTGTGTGCGATGAAATTGTAAAAATAAATTTTATTTTTTGGAAAAATTCAGAAATATTTTGAAGCAATTTTTGGAGGTTAGACATATATATTCTTTGAATAAACGCATATAAAATTTTGACCAAAAATTTTAACTTTCTTCGTAGTTGTATTTTAGTTTTGTGTATTTGAATTAGGAAGTACGTCTTAGAATTACCTTAAAATACATAAAGAACGCTGTTACTGTACACGAGAATTGAAAATTTTAAAGATTCGACTTCGTTTCTATTGTTTACAAATTTTGTTGGGACCTCACTAGATTACTTATAACGTCCATGACACGGAAACGCTTCTTTCTGACAGAAAACAAGGTAAGTAACATGTGTGTGCGATATAATTGTAAAAAAAACTTCTATTTTTTGGAAGAATTAAAAAAAAATTTTAAGCAATTTTTGGAGGTTAGACATATATATTCTTTGAATCAACTCATAAAAAATTTTGACCAAAAATTTCAACTTACCTCGTAGGTAAATTTCAATTTTGTGCTTTGGATATAGCAAGTACTTCTTAGAATCACCTTGAAATACATAGAGAACGCTGTTTCTGTACATGAGGTTTGAGAATTTTAGAGATTCGACTGCGTTTCTATTGTTTACAAAAATTTGTTGGGATCTCACTAGATTACTTATAACGTCCATGACACGGAAACGCTTCTTACTGACAGAAAACAAGGTAACATGTGTGTGCGATGAAATTGTAAAAACATTTTTTTTTTTGGAAAAATTAAAAAAAAATTTAAGCAGTTTTCTGAGGTTAGACATATATATTCTTTGAATAAACACATAAAAAATTTACCAAAAATTTCAACTTACTTCGTAGTTGTATTTTAGTTTTGTGTATTTGAATTAGCAAGTACGTCTTAGAATTACCTCAAAATACATAAAGAACGCTGTTGCTATACACGAGGATTGAGAATTTAAAAGATTCGACTGCGTTTCTATTGTTTACAAATTTTGATGGGAACTCACTAGATTACTTATAACGTCCATGACACGGAAACGCTTCTTACTGTCAGAAAACAAGGTAAGTAACATGTGTGTGCGATATAATTGTAAAAAAAACTTTTATTTTTTGGAAAAATTAAAAAAAAAAATTAAGCAATTTTCTGAGGTTAGACATATATATTCTTTGAATAAACACATAAAAAATTTACCAAAAATTTCAACTTACTTCGTAGTTAAATTTCAATTTTGTGCTTTGGATTTAGCAAGTACTTCTTAGAATCACCTTGAAATACATAGAGAAAGCTGTTGCTGTACACGAGGATTGAGAATTTTAAAGATACGACTGCGTTTCTATTGTTTACAAATTTTGTTGGGATCTCACTAGAAAACTTATAACGTCCATGACACGGAAACGCTTCTTACTGACATAAAACAAGGTAAGTAACATGTGTGTGCGATGAAATTGTAAAAAAAACTTTTATTTTTTGGAAAAATTAGGAAATTTTTTTAAGCAATTTTTGGAGGTTAGACAAATATATTCTTTGAATAAAAACATAAAAAATTTTGACCAAAAATTTCAACTTTCTTCGTAGTTGAATTTCAATTTTGTGCTTTGGATTTAGCAAGTACTTCTTAGAATCACCTTGAAATACATAGAGAACGCTGTTGCTGTACACGAGGATTGAGAATTTTAAAGATTCGACTGCGTTTCTATTGTTTACAAATTTTGTTGGGATGTCACTAGATTACTTATAACGTCCATGACACGGAAACGCTTCTTACTGACAGAAAACAAGGTAAGTAACATGTGTGCGCGATGAAATTGTAAAAAAAACTATTATTTTTGGGAAAAATTAAGAACTTTTTTAAGCAATTTTTGGATGTTAGACATATATATTCTTTGAATAAACACATAAATAAATTTGACCAAAAATTTCAACTTTCTTCGTAGTGGAATTTAAGTTTTGTGTATTTGATTTAGCAAGTACGTCNGTCACCTTGAAATACATAGAGAACGCTGATGCTGTACACGAGGATTAAGAATTTTAAAGATTCGACTGCGATTCTATTGTTTACAAATTTTGTTGGGATCTCACTAGATTACTTATAACGTCCATGACACGGATACGCTTCTTAATAACAGAAAACAAGGTATGTAACATGTGTGTGCGATGAAATTGTAAAAGAAACTTTTATTTTTTGGAATAATTAAGAAATTTTTTAAGCAATTTTTGGGGATGAGTTGTATATATTTTTTGAATAAACACATAAAAAATTTTGACCGCTGTTGCTGTACTCGAGGATTGAGAATTTTAAAGATTCGACTGCAACTCTATTGTTTTTAAATTTTGTTGGGATCTCACTAGATTACTTATAACGTCCATGACACGGAAACGCTTCTTACTGACAGAAAACAAGGTAAGTAACATGTGTGTGCGATGAAATTGTAAAAAAAACTTTTATTTTTTGGAAAAATTAAGAAATTTTTTTAAGCAATTTTTGGAGGTTAGACATATATATTCTTTGAATAAACACATAAAAAATTTTGACCAAAAATTTCAACTTTCTTCGTAGTTGAATTTCAATTTTGTGCTTTGGATTTAGCAAGTACTTCTTAGAATCACCTTGAAATACATAGAGAACGCTGTTGCTGTACACGAGGATTGAGAATTTTAAAGATTCGACTGCGTTTCTATTGTTTACAAATTTTGTTGGGATCTCACTAGATTACTTCTAACGTCCATGACACGGAAACGTTTCTTACTGACAGAAAACAAGGTAAGTAACATGTGTGTGCGATGAAATTGTAAAAAAAACATTTATTTTTTGGAAATATTAAGAAATTTTTTTAAGCAAGTTTTGGAGGTTAGACATATATATTATTTGAATAAACACATAAAACATTTTGACCAAAAATTTCAACTTTCTTCGTAATTGAATTTCAGTTTTGTGCTTTGGATTTTGCAAGTACTTCTTAGAATAACCTTGAAATACATAGAGAACTCTGTTGCTGTACACGAGGTTTGAGAATTTTAAAGATTCGACTGCGTTTCTATTGTTTACAAATTTTGTTGGGATCTCACTAGATTACTTATAACGTCCATGACACGGAAACGCTTCTTACTGACAGAAAACAAGGTAAGTAACATGTGTGTGCGATGAAATTGTAAAAAAAACTTTTATTTTTTGGAAAAATTAAGAAATTTTTTTAAGCAATTTTTGGAGGTTAGACATATATATTCTTTGAATAAACACATAAAAAATTTTGACCAAAAATTTCAACTTTCTTCGTAGTTGAATTTCAATTTTGTGCTTTGGATTTAGCAAGTACTTCTTAGAATCACCTTGAAATACATAGAGAACTCTGTTGCTGTACACGAGGTTTGAGAATTTTAAAGATTCGACTGCGTTTCTATTGTTTACAAATTTTGTTGGGATCTCACTAGATTACTTCTAACGTCCATGACACGGAAACGTTTCTTACTGACAGAAAACAAGGTAAGTAACATGTGTGTGCGATGAAATTGTAAAAAAAACATTTATTTTTTGGAAATATTAAGAAATTTTTTTAAGCAAGTTTTGGAGGTTAGACATATATATTATTTGAATAAACACATAAAACATTTTGACCAAAAATTTCAACTTTCTTCGTAATTGAATTTCAGTTTTGTGCTTTGGATTTTGCAAGTACTTCTTAGAATCACCTTAAAATACATAGAGAACGCTGTTGCAGTACACGAGGATTGAGAATTTTAAAGATTCGACTGCGTTTCTATTGTTTACAAATTTTGTTGGGATCTCACTAGATTACTTATAACGTCCATGACACGGAAACGCTTCTTACTGACAGAAAACAAGGTAAGTAACATGTGTGTGCGATGAAATTGTAAAAAAAACTTTTATTTTTTGGAAAAATTAAGAAATTTTTTTAAGCAATTTTTGGAGGGTAGACATATATATTCTTTGAATAAACACATAAGAAATTTTGACCATTAATTTCAACTTTCTTCGTAGTTAATTTTCAATTTTGTGCTTTGGATTTAGCAAGTACGTCTTAGAATTACCTTAAAATACATAGAGAACGCTGTTGCTGTACACGAGGTTTGAGAATTTAAAGATTCGACTGCGTTTCTATTGTTTACAATTTTTGATGGGATCTCACTAGATTACTTATAACGTCCATGACACGGAAACGCTTCTTACTGACAGAAAACAAGGTAAGTAACATGTGTGTGTGCGATGAAATTGTAAAAATAAATTTTATTTTTTGGAAAAATT
>NNCF01133752.1:8533-44205 GCA_002313205.1 Laupala kohalensis
ATATCCAAAAATAAAAAAGAAAGAGACAAAATATTTCTAAAACATTATGAAAAACAAAAACAAAGAAAAAAAGTAAATTGAGAGACAGAAAAAATAAAAATTCAAGGAAAAAAGGGTTTAAATCCAAGAACTTGCGGGAGAAGCCCCGTTTCGTTTATGGATTTGAGCAATGACATACAAAGAAAGATCAGATACTATTGCAGGGGTCGATTTCCTGAAGGAATCTAAAAAGACGTATCAAAATTGGTTCATTTTGTCCCAGCATAACGTTCAAACTATTCGGTAGATTGTGTCGCCGTCGGCTGGTACTATATTTGAGACACTCCAGACGAAAGTGTTCCACGTTAAGTGTTTTTTTTGTGGGGCTTTAGGGCTCGCCAACATCTAAGGTCATTAGAGCCCATGCAAGTAGGGAAAAATGCAGTTTCGCACCATAGAGAAGAGTCGTAGTGACTCTTCCCCGTGTGTGGGACTCGCCGAATATCTCGACCATACCCACTAAAAAACCCTCCTGAAATCAACAAATATCTAAATAGAAAGATGGAAGAAAAGATATGAAACTTAATAAAAACACATTATATCACAAAAAAAAGGGAAAACAATTTCTAAATACTACATTTTCGAATTACAGAAACGAACGATGAAACCAAAGAAGACAGTAAAATGAAAAGGGAATGAAAATTTAAAACCCTCCCGAGAACTCTTGGGAGGAGCCCCGATCCACTCATAAAATTCAATAGTTTGTTAACATTAACCGTTTCATTTCCGAGAATTGTTGGTAAATCTGCAGCCATACCAATTTGTCTCCGAATAGTAAGTGTTTGTGTTACAAGATTCACAGACGGGGGGAGGTTCACCGCGTAAGAGATGACCATGGATAAGATAGCAGTGACCAATACGAAGGCGTGTAAGGATTACTTCTTCACGTTTGTTCGCACGGGATGATGACACTCAGGTCTTAACTGAGTCTTTTACCTTCCTCAGCTTGAAGGCGCAATTTTGCCATTCAGCGTGCCATGTCTCCAGAAGAGACGATCTTATTGCAACATGTGAATCTGACGTAGGAACAGATGAAAGGTAAAGGACTGCGCTCTGCGTTCCTCACTTCGCTGCCTCATCAGCTTCTTCATTACCCGTAATACCCACGTGCCCAGGAACCCAACAAAGGACTATTTCAAAATTTTTAGATACAAGATGGTTTATCAAATTTTGAATTGTCAGTGAAAGAGTGTCAGAAGTGTACAAGGAAGACACTGACCACAGAGCACTAAAAGAGTCACTGCAGAGAACCACACGTCATATTGAAGATATCTGAATGAACTTCAGCGCCTCAAGGATTGCAAATTTTTCAGCAGTGTACACGCTGCAAAAGGAATGGAGGCGAAAAGAACGGGTGGCCCTTTGGCTGTGAAAAGCAGTACCAACGGAATTATTCATTGCTGAGTCATCAGTGTTGATGAATATATGATCCAAATAGAGCTTTTTTAGTTCTCCAAAGTGCTGTAGGTACACAACGACAGGAGTGTCTTGCTTTGAAAGTTTAGACAGCCGAAAGTCGGTGGTTGTTGCATGAAGGACCAAGGTGGTGTAAGAGTGTGGATTTTTCACTGGAGTTAGTGTGATGACGTTTTCCTCTTGCAATTGTAGTCCAAGTAGAATATCACGTCTCTTCTTATGAGATGGTTTCCCAGCGTCTACTAATAAGCATTCTATTCGACTAGTGCGAAAAGCACCATTTGCAATGCGAACTCCAGCATGATGGATACTATAAAGGATCATGAGCGTCGACGGAGTGCGGAGGCGTATGTAGTAGGGTCATTCTATGTCAAGTGGCCTAGTTTTGAAAATCATCTTTAATTTTGCCGAAATTTTGAGTGGCTTTAAATACGTGTATTTAAGTACGTTCTGTGATGTTTTAGCTCCTGATCTCAAATATTAGAGGCAGCACAACCTTCTCTATGGAGGTCCTACTGACAACGTCTCTTCGGCTGCAAAGATTCTGCAGAGTTTCACACTCTCTCCTAGCTCATTCAGATTAGCTATAATGCTGAAATTTGACATAATAAATCAACGTTTTCTAGTGAATATGAAAAAACTAGAATGCACACAACAACAGATGGTCCACAATTTAACTTCAAAGTGGCTCCGAAATCACTTTGGGCGATGTTTGTGCCATACTTTGACAACATATAACTTCTTAT
The DNA here is from genome assembly GCA_002313205.1 of Laupala kohalensis. Taxonomy (NCBI): domain Eukaryota; kingdom Metazoa; phylum Arthropoda; class Insecta; order Orthoptera; family Trigonidiidae; genus Laupala; species Laupala kohalensis. The sequence goes on from NNCF01133752.1 coordinate 10,735, forward strand.
CTGGCACTTTAGCCGTTTGTGGGCTTTGGCCTTCGCGGAGGGTAGAGCTCGTGCGATTTCTTGACACCGGCACTAGAAGATGTGGTTAGCATCTCGCTCCGACCGGTTAGACCCCAGGATAGATCCTGGTACTAATTTTATAGCACGCTGAGTAGGCCTGGGAGCCAGTCTGTATGTTGAGGCAAGATGAAAATCCCCACCTCACCGGGGATCGATACCCCGCCATCTAGCCAGTAACTTAGTGCTCTATCTACTGAGCCACGCTGACTTCGACAACATATAACTATAGAACTATAATCACTAGTAACTTGTTCTTTTACCTCAAGACTAGAATAATCTTTTCCCTCCTTCGTAATTGGAATAATTATGGCCTCATGCCTTGAGCATGGACGGTATGCTCAAATCAAATGCAGTTAAATAACTTCAGAAGGAATTTTATGCCTATCTCTGAAAGATGTTTTAGCATCGTGTTATGTATTTGATCAGGACCGTATCGATGGATAGGGCGTGGTGGAACTGTTTCCTGACCCCCAAGCTTACCAAATTTATTGAACCTAGATTTCTTTCTGTCGGAAGCCATGAAATCATGTATCGCGATCCTGCTGATTCTGAAATGGATATTGTCGTAAGAATTGTCTGCGCAGCTGCTACAACCAAAGAAACTCTTGGTGTTTTCGAACGTGTCTGGAAGTCTATGCTCCGTCAATGTTAGGCATGCATAGCGAGTGATGGTGCAAACGTGGAGAATCTGTTGTAATGATATTAACGGCTAACACAATTTGTAGTAATGAATATAAAGCTACTACTCTCAGTAAAAAGATCAGAATTAATTATTTATTTTATATATCAAATAGGTAAAACCAAGATTCCGCATTATTTGTTTCTTGATTTAGTAGAATTACCGGATCGGACAGATTTTACAGTGACAAATTCTCGCCTTAATATGGATTTGTTGATAATTTGTAACACAATTTAATATATTTTACAAGCGATGGAGCGAATGTTATATTAGGAAAAATTCTTGAGTCAGATAACGTTTATTAGACAAATTTTCGAATTTAATTCTTTGGCATTAAGTAAATCATCGGTTACAATTGTCAGTGCGAGGCACAAAATCATATGTGCACGGGATAAATCTTTTTGAAATATTTTTAGATAAGCAATACGGTCTATATTGTCATTCACCGAAAAATCGATGAGAATTAGAAACACGTGGTGTAGCCATTGAAGAAGTAGTGAAAATATCCGAAGGATATTTAATGTGCGATGGGTAGCTAGTTCGTTTCGTTCAGTATCTGCAGTATGGCCAATTTTCCCTCGAAAACTCTACATTTAAAAAAAGCTAGGACAGAAGAAATGCGTGATAAAACGGAAAAGGTATGTTTGTTAATCGAATTTCATCTAAAAGCTCAGCTCTCGTAAATGTTGTTTTAAATTTAGTTCTTATTTTCCTCGGCTATAGGGTTCACCAACGCCAAGATCATTAGAACCTTTGCAGGTGGGAAGAAATGCAGTTTCGCTACATAGGGAAGAGCGATAGTAACTCTTCCCAGTGTGTGGGGCTCGCCGAAAATCTCAACCATACCCACTAAAAACCCTCTTGAATTCAACAAATATCTCAATACAAAGATGAGAGGAAAAAAAACAGTTACCCAATACATTATATCAAAAATAAAAAACTGAAAATTATAATTTTAACCTACAAAAAGGAAGAATAAAAAGGCAAATTAAAACCTTTCCGAGAACTTGTGAGATGAGACCCCGACCTATTTATAAAATTCAATAGTTTGTTAACATTAACCGTTTCATTTCCAAAAATTGTTGGTAAATCTGCAGCCAGACCAATTTGTCTCCGTATACTTGAGTATCTTCTGCAATCAGTTAGTAGGTGACGCACTGTCAGAGAAGAGCTACACTCCTCACAAACGGGTTAATCATCAAGTAGTAAGAGACACCGATGAGTGAGAGGACAATGTCCTATGCGCAGGCGGGTCAGCAGGACCTCGTCGTGCCGGGCTTGTCTACAGGAACTGCTCCATGACTTAACAGAAGATTTGATAAGTCGGAGCTTATTCCTTTCAACAGCTAACCACTCATTGTTCTTGGGACATGCCGTCTTCGCGGAAAGGTCTGTTTCATTTCCTCTGATTCACACGTGCTTCATTTCCTCTGAATACAGCAAAACCTTATGTTCTTTCTGTCACTTTGGAGGGATAAAAGTATATCCTGAATGTTCTGGATCAGCTTATCAGCTGGAAACACAGTCTGAATTGCAAGAAGGGCACTTTGACAATCAGAACTAATCAGGAAATTTTATGCGCGGGAGAGCTTTGTTGATCGTAGTGCTCTCAATATGGCGTAGACCTCAACGGTGAAAACGGTATAGTAGTCGTCAAGACGGTAGTCACATGTCTTACAAGGGAAAACCACGGAGCAGCCGAATCCATCGGTCTGCTTCGACCCGTCAGTAAATACAGAAATATTGTAAGATTTGATTAATCTTCAATAAATAATCAAAGTTAATAGATTATTTTCGGTTCAAAATGTATTTCAAGCGGACGGTTGCCGCAACCATGGGCGGTAACGACAAAGGAAGAGAAAGAAAGTTTTCGACCATTTGGAAGGAGTTTACTCATTCCAATAACAAATTCAAGTAAAAGTCTTTGAAACAGATTTGTCTTGTGGAAAATAACACGCAGTTCGTAGGAAGAGAGCAACGGAAATTCGAGTATCTTTAGAAGGGAAAGAAGGTTGCGTCAGTGCGAGTCGAGACATGCTGTGACCCAAAATTACAAAAGGTTTATGACTTTAAGAAAATAAAAAAGAGCGTGGGAGAGTAAGGGAGTGCGCAAGACCAGTGTTTGGGTATTTGCCACCAGATGTTCCAGGATGGAAATTTTTAGAGGGTCGTACGACGTAAACAAACCTTACGTCTTTGAGGTTAAAAACCGCCTCGTGCAAACCGCTCAAAGATGACGGTTGAGTGAAACGCCGTTGAGAACCAGAAATTTTGAAAATGCAGCTCATGGCTCATGGAATCAAGTCAAATTTGGTCAATGACAAGTGACATCGCGAAGAGGGGATTTGGACCTCATTGGAAGAGTTAGTCATGTGACTGTTAAAAATTGCAGATCATGGGTGATAGTAGGCGACGTAGTGGAAGAAAAGCCATTTAAGGAACAGAAAAATCAAAATCGAGATCTTACAGCATTTTTCGTTCAAGGAGGAGATAGTGTTTTTCGTTCGAGCAGCAATCTTTTCAGCATTTTTCGTTGGAGATTCACGCTCTATCAGCAGAGCAGAGATCATATAGCAGTTTTTCGTTCGAGACTCATGCTCTATCAGAGAGAGCATTTTTTGACTATTCAAAATTCGATCAGAGAGTATTTTGTTCATGATTTTAGTCAGAAGCTCACATTACCGTTGTTCGCTCAGTTTATGTAGAGACTTTTCGGTGAGAGACAGTCACTCGATAATCTTTTTTGTTGAACTTTGAGCTGGAGGATGTTATAACGCTGAACATTGTGTTGTAACAACAACATTGTTAGACATCCCGTCTGTGTGACATAGTGGATTCATGACCTCTTCATTCGGTCCGAAAGCAACGCAGTCGTTCGGTTATGGAATGTGTACGGGGGATCCCGGAAACAACGAGGAAGCCATTTCGGGGTACGGGCCGATTTTCCTGGAAGCGATGACTTCACCTGCTAGAGCAACAACGTGAGCCGCAGAGGACCTGCTGTAATGCCGTCTGGGAGTCGGCATTCCACTCACCACAACTTCTGATCGATCTGTCAGCTTACGAGGTATCACGTAAAGTTGGTTGCATCCAACTGTAGATGTAGTGGTGGGAAGATAAGTGAATTGATGATTAATGATGTAGGCCCAAACTTTGAACTTTATTCCAACTGAGAACTATGGGCAGTGATGGTAGAAGAGCTAAATCATTTTGATTGTGTGGTAATGTTTTTGCAAAGGGTTTTTTCCTGTTATTGATAAAAGTATTTTGTTAAATTCAGAGAATAACATGTTGATAAATGAAGGTAATTGTCTTTTTTGGGGGGATGTAGAAGTGCATTATTTTGGTTATGTTTTTTGTGTGTGATTAAAATTAATGACTTAATTTGTTTATAATGCGTTTTCCTTGTAAGGAACCCCAACATGTTTAAAAATAGTTTAGTTTAAAAATAGGCTCGAATCCAGATATGAAGTGACTAGCCGTGGGGACTGAGATTTTTGGGAAAATGACTGCGAGCCACTACAATATTATTGTAACCCATGCACGTTCCGTTCTGTTACAATTTGACTCCAGAACGGGGTGCTCGCTTAGGAAGCACTCCGAGCTTAAATTTAGTTTTGTTACAATACAGACACAGTAATTTCCGAGGACTAAGTGGAAGTACACCCTCAGCATCGCGGTTGGAGTGTTCTTCTTGTCGTGATGCAGAAGATCAAAGTAATTCTGCTTTTTCAAATAACTTGCAGGCGCAGAGCTTTATACAACGCAGCCATAATCGAGCCGAGATCTTATGAATATTCGATAAAACTGGAGAAAAAAGGAGCGATCGGCACCTCATTCCCTGTAGCTCAGGCATTTCAATACATTCAGAGACTTTAATGTTCTCGCTCTTTGATCTGTCAGATGTTCAATCCAATTCAGTCTCTGATCGAAGATTAGACCTAAGAAATTTACAGATGGACAGAATTTTAGAATGTTATGCCTCAGGGCAGGAGGCTTTGTCTCCTAATGAAAAGAACACAGTGTGTTTTCTCAGCATAAAAACGACAGTAGCCTTTGTCCATTGGTACAATCTTTTGAGGACGAGTTGGATTTGCCTCTCCGCACCTGTGACACTGGGCGATGAGCAAAAGATGGCAAAGTCGAAAATAAGAGTGTGTTGGACAGGATTCTTTATAACGGATGTTATGCTGTTAATGGCCACTGCAAATTAGGTCACTCAGGACTGATCCCTATGGGACACCGTTCTCTTAAAGAAGGAAATCCGAAGTGTATCTTCCAATTCTGGATCGGAAGGAACGCTAATATAAAAAGGACTGTAATAGGTGGGCAAGGCATAGACTGAAGCGACGTCATCGATTGTGCGCGTATGCCGTCTTCGAAGTCTGCCCTATAACAGGTATAACCAGGAGAGAGAAAAAGAATGTTTTGGTAAATAGGAGAAAAATGTAAAAGACATTTTTGAGAACCTTCTCTGTATCCCACCGCCAGGACGTGGACCGACTCACTTCGACGGCGAAGGCTATTGTTAGGTGGGATGCTTAGCTGGGTTTACTAACAACTTGTGCGCGTGGTGGGGTTAGTAGAAGTTGTTAGAAATAGGTAGGCGTTATTAATACGAGGATAGAGGAAGGAGGGTTCGCTGTTCAGTTGTCACAAGTATATGAACTGGACCATTAATGTGAAGAGCTACCAATTTTGATGGCTTGGTGATGAGCCAGAACTCTACCACCTGATCCCCGGAGGGGAATTTCGTTTTATTCAAGTAGTCGCAGTCACCAATTCGAGACACAGTTCCAACATGCAGATGGCATTGGCAGCATTCCGATGATATCGCCAAAAATCTGATGTAATTGAGTGAATGACCAGTGGATTTGTAGTGAGATGATTGAGAAATGATAAACAAAAGGAAATAATGCCGTAATTTGTGATTGCACAGGATGTAAAATTATTCAAATAACAGGGACTTATAATACGAACTCTAAAAACTTAGTTTTAACTTTCATGATAGTACATTGTATGCACCTTAAGGATTTGAAGTCAACAGATATGGTCCCGGAAGAACCATGTAATAGTAAAAGTTGTCATCGTATTGTGTTACGTTTTTAGATTTAGAGAGTGGGAATGGGAACGAATAAATTAAAAAATCATATAGTTAAAGTATAGTTAAAGGAAGGAGCATGGCACAAGTGGAAGCAATGCCAGACTCGGCTCGGGATCCCGTGTTCACCAAACACGTACTTACCAGACGTAAGCCCCCTGGGGGGTGCTGGTTGTTAACTCGGTTTCCGGAACAAGACTAAAATAGTTATGAAGTTACAAAATAGTTATGAGGTACAGATCAAAGACGTTTTGTCATTATCTCAATAACCGCAATGAGATTTAATTCTTCCACATTCGATGAAATCACGTATGTTACGGCGAACAATCATCTTTCAGTAGAGGAAGCCGAAACACGCCGACGCTGTGCTGACCTTAATTATCTCTTCTTTTAGAATAATGCTTCATATAAGAATAGATATGGAGTCGCCGGCCTCATCCTCTCCTGGTGCAGGAAATTGAGTCCTAGTCTCCGTGAACCCCATGGGCACATCTTAGGACCTGAAGAGGGACTGATATTTTTTAATAATGGATTGAAATCGTAAAAAAATATAAAAAGAATTCATTGCTAAACATTCCTAGGAGCGTGAGGAAACGTGATGTGTTAAAGAGAGGAGCGGCTTGACACTTGAAGCGGGAGCCAGCAAAAGCTGAAGCAACTGATGTGTGCGAATAATTCACGCAAATGGTTAAATATTAAGAGAATAGATATACCAATTGGAGATCACCCTCCACTGATACATGAAATAAGCAAAAGGAAAACGAAAATTCTTACAATAAGTCACAGAACTGTAGCAAATGTTCAATTGATTGTACATCGATTAGATAATGTGGAAGAGCGTACACATTTAGGCAGTAAAATAACACATGAACGTAGTTAGTCGCTTAAACCAACCCCTAAGGTTTCTTTCAATCGGACGAAAAGGTTATTTGTCTCTAAATCTATTTGTCTAGACTTAAAGAACAGGCTCATGAAGACGTTTGTACGCAGATTGCTGCTTCTTAAAAGCCAAACATTGACAATTGGTAAAAATGAATGTAAGGGAATTGTAGTACTAAAACTGATCGTCGTAGTTCCTCATTCATTGAATAAAAATTAACCAGAAATGATTTGATTCAATAGACAAATACAAGATGTAATTCTTTGAAGCGGGATTCGTTATATGACGTAGTCTGTAAGAACTGAAGCAACAAAATTCATAAGTTATGCGAGAAATGTCTTGGTTGACATTTAATCAACAAATTAGGTAAATATTCGCTACAAGTAGATACAACTTGAAATGCTGGTGATTTTCCTTTCAACTCATTAACGGCTATTCCATGAATATTTTTCAGAATTCAAAGATTTTTAGATGTGACATATAATTTAACTCCAATATAACAAATTTAAATGCCAACAAAATTGTTTATCGTGATTGAAATAATGCAGGATGCCAGGAGAGAGGTTTCAGCATGACATCCAATTTGTATAAATTTCCTCACAGTTTCTGTATTGGAATTATATTTAAGAAAGAAAATACTTTTCGAATTTATTTTATATTATATTATGTTGCAGCTTTTCATTTGATGTGCTGTTTCAAAAAATTCTGAATGGAGATGGAGATTACGTACAGATACACGGTATTATTTTTTCACGCACCGCAACGTCTTCTAGTATTTTCTCTGGATTTTCAAATTGGATGCTCTACATTATCAAATGCAATTTCAGGTAATATTCCGCTTTTCCCATGATTTTCCTTCGTATCATAGACATATCTACCATTCCATTTCCTTTCGTATCACAGACATTCCTACCATCAAAAGACCATCTCGTCGCGTGGGACATCAACAATCCTGAAGTGATGTACGACAGAAATTCAATTAGGGGTATCGTTTGATCTGATGTCGAACAATGCAGCTTCTACGCATTTAAAGTAAACTATCTATTGCATTTATGAATAAAAGCCACCACCACTTTTTCCCATCTGACGAATTTTTTTTCTTGGGGATTTAGGGCTCTTCAACGTCAAGGTCATTACAATCCTTGCAGGTGGGGAAAAATGCAGTTTCGCACAATAGGGAAAGCCGTAGTGACTCTTCCCCGCGTGTGGGACTTGCCGAATATCTCGACCATTTCCACTAAAAACCCTCCTGAATTCACCAAATATCTAAACACAAAGATGATGGGAGAGGACGGAATAAAGTTGTCCAATACATTATATCAAAAATTAAGTAAATTTCCGAGAACTTGTGGGAGGAGCCCCGATTAAAATATATGAAATTCAATAGTTTATTGTCATTATCCGTTTCATTGATGATTCATTTAAGTTATTTTTACATCCGCTGACCGCTACACATAGTCACGCTGGCTCCCTTAATATGTCCGGTGCCATAAGCAAATCGTCGTTGGTGCAAGGAAGTTAGACATAAGATTCCCTTGTGGAAGGCAATGTCTCAGCACCCACCATTGAGTAAGCAACATACAACGCACGCCAGATGGTCAACACTGGCAACCATCAGGGTTAATCTCGACGAAAGGCTCAGATGCACGCAACTGACGGGAACGGGCAGTGGAACGCGAACCAGTATCGACTAGTCGATCTTCGTTGTTTAGTAATTTAGTCGGCCCTCGTAATTCATTCAAAAATAGGACACTGCTGCATTACATGATCATGTCAGAAATTCATATTCACCGAACTGCAGTGTTGTCAAACTTCATGGAACGTTTTGATCTTCCCAACAGGAAATACCATTTCATTGATTGTTCACACCTGCACCGCGTAACACAGTCATGTGGATGTACCTTGATAATGCATCTATTTTATTTGTTAATAATCCTGTTAATTGTTGTTTGCAAGGTTTTCATTATAGCCTGAGGAAAAAGTAATCCAAATTATTTCCACTGCCATATTCATAATTCAGCCAAACCAACACTGTGACTAATGCGGGCAATACATATGATACGAACCTTACTTTTGTTGAAAAAATCTACAGAATGTTTCTGAACTCCACGTACTAACGTGGAGGGGAGGAATAAACACCTTGTATACATCTAAAGAAGTGACAGTAGATAATAATTAAAACTGAATAAACAAAATGTTTGGTATTCATAGCGGAAAATCTGATGTATATGGAATATCTCTATGACCAGTTTCGTCACGATGACAGCGAAATTCTGCAAGTATTACTCCCACTTCAACATTCAAGTAGGCGTTTTGTGCGCATAAAAATACGTACTTTTGCTGCAAAAATGGGAAGTAAATAAGGATGTTCATTTGTCTTAAATCAAAATATTGATTTTTTCGAAAAAAAAAAAAAAAAAAAAAACCTTTCTAAATTTGTTCACGCTCTCATTGGTTGCCCCCCTTTCAAAATAAATATAGTCAGTATAGTAAGCACATTATGTACGTTGCCGAATTGTGTATCAAAAATTGTTTCTACTAAGAACAAAAAAACATTTTACTCGAGAAAATGTGTTCCCGAAATCCTTCTAAAACAAGAAAACAAGTAAAACGATCTATCACAACTTATCATGTAGAATAAATTCTTTGCTGATACAAGTGACTTCAACTTAAGAATTCTCACAAGTACAATGCTTAGCATCAAGTACAAAATAAGAATTGATTGATCACGAAAATTTCGTAGTTTTATGGAAGATGTTAAGGGAAGAAAATACCTTTGGTGACGAAGTTTACTGACGCGTCTTCAAAATATAAATTCAAAATATAGTAATGACGGTTTATAAAACAGATTATCATACTTTTAATGTACGATGTAGCGGACCATGACAATAACGTTTTCATTGATTCATCGGTAGATAGCTCACAACTTCAGCGGAGACGTGCAACAAGCATCGCAGATACTAACAAAAAGGGACCTGTAGACCAAAACGAGAAAAGTAGGAGAAAAATTCGTCTATAGATTTAATCTTCGATAGTTTGCTTTAATTGATTTACGAAAGAAAAAGAAATCAGTTCCTTTATGTAATAATCTACTTAAACCGCAGCATTAGTATGCAATAAATTAATATGTATTGCTCTGCTTTTTAAAAGAAAACGACGTGACAACGTCGGGTATACAGTTTGATAACGGGGCTACTGATAAGGTAATAATGTCAAATGCTGATGCATGTCTAACACAAGTGTAGTGGATATACTCGTACATATATATTTCTCCGAAAGATCTCAAATGATGTAGACTTTGGCGAGCTGTAAAGCCCCAATTTTTTTAAAATATACATTTCCTCCGTGTAACCACCTGTGGAGAAGATACGTATTAATTACGGCCGGATGAAAGTAGCGACTAGCCGAGAATTAAAAACATATGAGTATGTGTCCCAGGTCTTCCGGAGTATGAGACCTTGATTGAAATGGTGTATAGGTGGGGAAGGTGAACGAGTGGTGCACTGAGTTCGATTCCCGGCTCCCAATTAGATTAATTCATCTACATAGTTGTCCGAGTAGTGGAATTAATATTATATTATCCGCAACCTCATACGTCCCCGGAACCATTGGAAGAGAACCTTCATATGTGGCACTAATTTGATAACTTTCGGTCAGGTGAAAATGGCGAGGAGCCGAGAATCGAACAAGGGACTCCTACTTTGATCGCGGGGTATTAACCACTACACCTTCCGTTTGCCTTCCACAACTGTACACCACTTCCACCCCGACCTAAAGTTTGGCACTAGCTTGTTATCGTTACGTTGTGCTACGGGGAAGACTGTCAGAACGACTAGGTCCGGTGTCAGAGCAAGAGGATTATCTCTATCAATGAGATAGGATCTGGAATATTCCAGTTGAGTGGCAATGGAATTTTCCTTCTGTACGGTTGCTTGACTATATCCTTTTCACCACGACAAGACTTCAAGTTACTGGGGAGCGGAAGATACGTAGTACCAAAAATACTTTATTAACTGCAAATTCCTCCATATTATGTCAAGGGGATGTTACACAAATCTACACATATTTGTTTAGAAAATAAACCCCGAAGATGTTATCGGAAAATTTATTTCATGTACTAATCTTATGTTGACTTGGATCATACTGAAATAATTACAGTTCATATGAAGTACTGATATGAAGAATTGTCAATGGAAATGGAACTCAATGTCAAACAAGCTAACGCAAAAATTGTTTTACAGCAATCGAAATTTGGCAGACGAAATTTGCAACAAAGAATTTGAAAATTTGAATAAAATTGAAAACGTTGTTTTGTATCTGTTCAAGTGCATTTCATAAATTTAGGACTCTCTCATTTAAATAATATATATTTAAGTGCTCCCAGGGTGGGAGCCGCCTGTCGTCACTTATCCCCTGAATGGAGATGTGATCCAGGTTCACTGGAACAGGCCGCGTGGATATTGTGTACGGACACGAGGCGAGGCGGGTGGTGCAATGGACGGCACATCTGTGGCCGGAGCAGGAATTTTCGGGTTCGAGTCCCGGTCCGTTGCAATTTTCACCTGGCCGTTGATGATGCATTTGGTAAGTATACGGGGAAATATAAACTGACGTGTCATGCTCAGAAGCAGACAGTGATGAGAAAAACAATCATTATTTTCCTGAACTTGCCTACTGCTTGCTGAATGATCTGGAGACAATACTCCTTTTTTCTTTTAAGGAACAATACTTGATTCCAGCTACAAGTAATTTTACAGAAAACGAATTCAACGAAATAAAAAAAATGTGTAGTAGCTGATCAACTAATTTCGATGGGGAAAAAGGACAATAGATGACAATTTTATTATAAAACATTTAGGTTATTGAAAGGTTGCCACTTTAACAGAACGATTATGCGATGAAAAAGAGAAAGTTACAGGAATCGAACACAGAAATGAAAATTCACTAAGAAAATGACGCAGATGATGAGTACGATCCAAACATATGAAAACAATTAGGGATATTGAGTTAAGTAAAAAGAAATTTTCAAGAAATTGCGATTTCAATACAGATGCATTACAGTATTCGAAAGATCAAAACCAAAATAGTCTTCGAGGGAAAAAGAAAATTGTAAAAATATTTTAGTTAAACCGAAAAAAAATAAAGACTATAATGCTGACAAAACGCTATTCAGCTTAGTTTTTTTGTGGGGCTTTAGGGCTCAACTTAGATATACAACCAAAAACAATAACGTGGTATCATTCGCTATGTGAAAGTTAAGTAAGTTTTTTTTATTGCGGTTTTACTGCTCGCCGACATCGAGGTCATTAGAACCCCAAATTTTTGTACAGGTAGGGAAAATGCAGTTACGCACTAAGGAGAGCCAACATGACTCTCCCCGCGTGTGGGGCTCGCCGAATGACTCAACCATACCCACTAAAAACCCTCCTGAATTACAATATATCCAAAAATAAAAAGACAAAATATTCCTAAAACATTATGAAAACCAAAACCAAAGAGAAAAAAAGTAAATTGAGAGACAGACAATATGAAAATTCAAGGAAAAGAGAGAAAAAGGGTTTACATCCAAACCCTCTCGAGAACTTGTGGGTGGAGTTCCGTTTCGTTTATGGATTTGAGTAATGACCTGCGAAGAAAGATCAAATAAGGTCCCAAAGACCAAATTCCTGGAAGAATTTAAAAATACTTTTAAGAATCGGTTCATTTTGCCCATGCATAACGTCCAATCTCTTGGGTAGATTGTGTCGACGTCGGATGGTACTATGTTTGAGACACTCCAAAAATTTCTTCCTAGGCAAGTGTTGTATTTCAAGACTTACAGATGGGGGAGGTTCACCGCGTAAGAGATGACTATGGGGAAGATAGCAGTGGTCAATACGAAGACGTATCACTTCATGTCTGTTCGCACGGGATGAAGACGACCAGGTTTTAAGAGGGGATAGGACTCAGCTTTGAAATCGCATTTTTATTTTAACACTCGCCACTTAGAGCTACAGTTGCATTATAGTTTTAACGCTTGCTACTGAGCGCTGCAGTCGCCTTTCATCGCTGCTCGCAGGCTGCTCCCACCCAGGGCCTTAGTAGGTGGGCCCTGGCTCCTACCTGCCTCCTCGATTAACCGTCTCCGTACTCACTGGCAGCCGAGTGGGATAGATTTCACCCTCACCCATTACTTCGTGTCAACACATATTTGTCATTCTGGATAGTGATAAAATATCAATTAAATGAAAGAAAATACCCCAAATTATTATGGTGTAACATTTTGAGTAAAATATTTTCAAATTACTAATTAAATAAAAAGGAAATATATCACAAACTTTGTTGTGACATTTTAAAAACTAAATCGGAAGAAAAATATCAAACCTGAAGCTTTTAAACAACTCCCAGTATTGATGTTTTTTGCAAAGTCGATAAACACGCTATAATTTAATTCTTATTTAAGGCTTTGAAATTTTTAGAAACGGCCAAAATAACATTATTCAGAAATTGTCGAGCGGCTTCAACATTTCGAGTTTAGTAAAATGGCTTCGAACTTTAATTACGCCATTAACGTCACATCAAGTTGAGCTAGATCAACTTTCAATGGTTCCTCGTGAAACTACGCCAAGGGTCGACTGGTTTTGGTATCAACGTAGGCGACCTGCATCAGCGGGACGGAGAGGCGAAGGGCCTAGTGGTATCTGGGTCATTGATCTCTGAGGGACTCGGCACACCCATGCTGTTTTGATGACTGGTGGTCTAGCCTCAATACTAGAGGGAAAGGTAATTAGCATAACTGGCTGCACCCAGTATCATTGCTTGAGTGGCAAGTGGTACACGAACTAATTGGAGCGTGTGTTCCGATGGGAAAAATTTTTGAGACACTTGTCCATGTGTAATGAATTACACTCATTAGAAAGAATCAAGTATTGTTATAATTTTATATATGTAAAGTAGTCATGTCTAAAGTGAAGTTATGTTTTAACTGATAATTAACCAGCATTCTATTGTCGAACCAAGTGGTATGATTAGCAAAGCGTGTGGTTTTGGGGGTACATGTGGGGAAATAATGTGCACGAGTACAGTAGATAATAATGTAAATGTCTTTGTATTAGCCATTTAAACCCATTTTATCAAAGCTGTGTTTTCCTGGGAGAGACAATTTGTGTATTTAACGACATTAAATGGGCCGAACCCCGCCCTTTCAAATTTATTCGAATCATTCAGGAGGTGCTTCCTGGTGAGTTGCTGAGTGGGCCAGGTAAGTTAAGATTACCTAGACACCTTATTTCTTTCTATGTTACAATTGGCTGTCCCAACGTGGGAACAAGACTTATCTCAACACTTTTGAATTTCTTTTTCTGTTACAATATTTATATATACTGCAAAGGTTTGAACTCTTCTCTCCTCCTGAGATAGGGTCATTCCATGAATAATCGGCAAAAATCTTCATGTATAAGAATTAGGTAATTTTTATTGAAAATATTCTGTATAAAAATAAGAAACAATTCATGAAAAATTCTGACAATTATTACGAAATTGAATATTTCCTACAGTAACATTATCCTTGAAGATTGTGGTAACATGAATGTAGAAACATTACACCGCCGCAAACCGGCAGTTTGTTTAAAAAGACGAAACAATTCGATAACCCAAAGGTAAAAAACAAGCAAACAATTTATATGAATTACACATATTATAGTTTTATGAATATTTACAGAAACTCATTGAAAAAAAATCTCAATACGTATGTGGACAATAAACATAAACAATAACAGAACACTTAGTGATATAATCTATCACACATAATTTAAATTCATTACTCAGAATCACGAAGACCAAAATTCATTTATAGAATTTAAAACCAACTATAAGCACAACTTTTTCACTAAAAAATGTCATTTCAGATAAAATAATAACTCATTACACAAACTTTGTTCCAGGGTGATAATCTCTTCCCAATTGGGATGTGGCTAAATGTGATATAAAATAATAAGGGATATGAAAGTAAATCGACCCTGTCGTCTATAAATTAGCAAAAATCATTCTAAAATTTTCATTAAAACTAAATGAGAAATGTTAAGAAAAATACCACAAATTTGACGGAAACCGTTTCGGCATCCAGCCTTCCCCAGGCACGCAGAGAAAATATGTGTTACTGTAAAAGCCCGAAATTGGTCAATCCTATAGGTTTTACCGGTAATTCCGCGCATTTACCGAGATTCAACGGTACAAATCCAAAAACAATTCAAAATCGCTACTACCCAACCTTGATAAATTGTGACATTTTCCGGAATCAATTGGTAAAGTGGGATGATTTGCAACATTTTCATAATTTTTTAACAGATGACATTTAATATGAGAACAAATATTTTTGAAGTATCCATTTTTTCATAATTGACGGATATATAGTCAATTACATCGAGATATTATATCTCGCGATTTATTTAGTTCTTTAAATTCACGATTATTCGTCTTGTGAACTCTATTCATAAGTAAAACTCAATCGACTGTAATTGTGTTTTCAAACTTTTAGTAAAACTATACTTGAGTAGTAAGAAAAAAGTAGAATATTACAAATTATGTTATAAAATACGTTTTACGTTAATTAGTTTTCTCTTGCAATTTCATGGACAGCTTGAAACTAATATTTTATTCCTCCCGCACACGTATTAATTATGTACCATACATCATTTGTGAGTGTGCACGGACAAATGTTTATGCCGTTTTTCCTCAATTTCGAGTAATCCATACATTCAATTTGAAGAAAAACGTTTAATGATGATCGAATGTCAATAAAGTAACTCAGTAATCAGTGGAGACGATGTTGTTGGTCAAACTAAGTAATGGATTTCAGGCCCATTTTTCACTTGAAAAATTCAATTCGCCGGTGTTGTGTGTTAGGAACAATGGCCGGGATTAACAAAGCATGTTCACTGGAAATTTAAAAGCTATTTGATCGCAAGAAGAACATTACCAGACAGTTGACATTTTTTCCGCAAGAACTGTTTTTACTTCAATACAGATCTAAAACTGAGGGTGTAAAAATCATGAAAAAGTATTAACTTCTTATGAGCAAAATGTGAAAAGTTCTTGTAATCTTAAAACACATCCTTCGTTGATTAAGAAATAGTAAATATAATACCTCGATGTAATTGACTATATTTGACAATTATGAAAACAATGGATCAAATTTTTACCAATGAAAATTCAAAGCACTTGAGTATTTTTCAAATAATAATCGCGAAAATCCGTTATATTGTATTTTGGAAAATTAATTTTGAAAAAAGTAACATTTACTGTTTTAGAACTGAAAAATGTTCTTCCTTTGACAAAAATAATATAATATGGTTTAATACAAAAAAATGGAGTCTAAACTTCCCGTATAAAACACTATTAAAATATTTATGAGTACTTTTTAAGCATTTTGCATTTGCTGTTTATAGAGGCTTGAGTCAAAACAAACTTGGATTCACTCAATGGTAGAAAATCACAAATAGGGAATCAATCGGCATAAACCTCATTTTTCGACGTAATTAACTAAAAAAATGGTTTTTGTTGAAGTTCGCGATGGTCGACTTCATTTAGGCCGATTATACAAAGAATGAACCATATATTATTATTATATTATATAATAAATTATATAATGTGTAGACGTACCGACGAAACGACTGCGAAGTGCCGCCACCTTACGAACTATTGGTAATATCAACGCAGTGTGGTGCTACCATCCTACGAGCAATTATCAGACTCATGAGTTAAAACTATAAGCTGATCAATATTCTCTTCAAGAAGCCAGCCGACATTTATAATTGCGTGCACCTGCTGTCACTGGGCACATTAGTAATCTTTTCTAACATTCGTTATATGTCAATACTGAAACAAACTTGTCCTGTTTTCCTTTGAAATGACCTGTATATTTATTTTGTGAAGGAAAATTCATTGCGAAGCAAATTTCAAAATTGGAATTTGTGAAGTAATTTCCCGAACCAACATAAATATACAATTGGTTCCCCTCTACTGTGATTCGAACACAGAAACCCTTCTGATCAAAGTTTTGTTTTCGCGTTAAAACACGCATTATTTCTCTAAAACTGTTAGTATTTTTTAGCATTTCACGTTACAGTATTTTTTGTGGGGCTTTAGGGCTCATCAACATCGAGGTCATTAGAGCCCTTAAAACTTGTACAGGTAGGGAAAATGCAGTTACGCACTAGGGAGACCCAACATGACTCTCCCCGCGTGTGAGACTCGCCGAATGACTCAGCCATACCCACTAAAAACCCTCCTGAATTACAACTCAAAACTCAAATCCCAACATATCTCACGACTTTACTAAAAACATTTAAAAAAAGAAGAGGAAAGAGGAAAATGAAAGATACCCTAGCCCTAATAGCGTCGGGATCGAAAAGAACAAGAGGTGACCAAGGGAGGTCAGAAAACACGTTACAGTAATTTTAAGAACTTTTTACGGAGTTAGTTTTTACAGTATTACTAATTTAATTGATGTTACTTTAGTTTTGCTAGCGGTATAATTTGAGTTATAAACTTACGTTTTTTCCTGTTCTCGCTAGGTTCCTGATAACCATTAATTATTTTTTCAATTTACACAGGAAAATTAATTTTTGTACAATTGCAATGACGGGGGCGCACAAATCTCTATGATTTCCTCATATGCACCAACCGCGATGCAAATATATTTAATCTTTTGGAAAGATAGACTACATGCCTGGTTAATTTTTGTGGAGGCATCATTGGCCTCAAAGGGAATCACCTCCCCTTTTCAAAAGCATGCTTTTGCAGTCAGCAACTTAGATAATTCCGTAATTCGGGACATTGACGTTGCCTTACTAACACCCCATGACAGCACGGTATGAGAACTTGAGATCGTTTCTCATTAATCAATATGCCAACCCTCAAAAGACTCGAATCGACAAGATTCTATAGGCGGAAGCCATCGGTGACCGCACACCTTCGCAATTCCATTGCCACCTCAAAAATCTCGCCGGTCCCGATAACCAAGATAACTCATTCCTATCCGAAATTTGGATGAGGGCGCTCCCAGTGCAGATTCGAGGAATTTTGGCCGGGGGTGTGCGAGAGATGTAACCGAGCATGCGGAACTCGCAGTTAAAATTTCAGATGCGTTTCTCACGACAAACACCGTCGCAGCAGATCGAGAAGCCGCACCAACTCCTGCTCCCGAAGTACCTAGACCCCCTCCGTAGCTCAAGATCCTCGCGTGGATAAAACATGCAAACACTCGGGAATCTAACAAGGCAAATGGCAGAACTCCAGCTTTCCCAACAAAATCCCAATTTGCGAAGGGAACCTTATCGAAGCAAACAGCGAAAATTTCGACCACGTTCGCGTTCCAAATCAACGAACAGCGAAATTTGCTGGTACCATTCCAGATTTGGAAGTGAAGCCAAGCATTGCCTCACGCCGTGCAACTTTAAAAAAAAACGCGACAAACCACCATCCAACTCAAGGTTGAAGGGCGCAGTAAACTCCTGCGACCCCACAAACTCGAAATTCAAAAATGGAGCCACCTTTTGCAATTGCATAATGGGCAAGAGACCTTACATATACGAAAAGAATACGCATTTTTAAATTGACTCCGGGTCGGACGTATCAATTTTCCCAAAACGACGTTGGAAATCGAACGCAGATTCAACTGGACTGATATTGAACGCTGCTAACGCCACAGATATCAAGACTTTCGGGACGGCTTTCCTAAATCTAAATTTGGCCCTTCGCCGAGATTACAGATGGAAATTCATAGTAGCCGACTCTGAGGACCCCATTTTGGGAGCAGACTTTTTGTCTTACTATGGGTTGATCCTAAATTGCAAAACCGGTGAGCTAAGCGACAGAATGACGGGAATCACTACGAGTACCCAATACAATTCGTGCAAGTGCACGGAAATAAAAATAAAAAGTGTACCAAATAATGATTTCGGGGAAATCATGGACAAGTTCTCGGAATTAGTCACGCCGTCTGGAAAGCCGAGTAACGTCCGACGTGACACCGTACATTATATCCTAACCACGAACGGCCCGCCGACGTGCAGACCACGCAGGCTGACGCCAGAAAAGCTTGAAATCGTAAAAAAACGAGTTAGTTCAGGCTGGAGTAGTGCGTCACTCCAGAAGTCTTCTCTTCACTTAGTAAAAAAAGCGACAGAACCAATCTTCCGTGTGGAGATTGCCGAAGACTAAATGACAGGACGGTGCCTGACGCATATCCCATGAAGCATATTCATGATTTTACGAACAATTTAGCTGACTCAAAAATCTTTTCAAAAATGAGATTTAGTAAAAGCGTACCACCAAATTCCTGTTAACCGAACTGACATCGAAAAAACCGCAATTGTAAACCCAATAGGTTCTTTTGAATATCTACGGATGCCATTCGGGCTGAAAAGTAGTGCCAAAACTTTCCAACGCTTCATGGACCAAGTTACAACCGGGCTGCCGTTCATATATGTTTACATTGATATCCTAGTTTTCAGCAAATATGAAGAACGCAGACATCATCTCGAGACGCTCTTCCAGAGGCTGAAAGAAAACGAAATCATCATACTCAAAAATCCACTTTCGGCGTAAAGGAAATGACATTCCTGGGTTACAATATCAGCGCAGAAGGCATCCGACCACTGGAGGATCGAGACAGCGCTCTCCATAACATGGAACAACTGTAAGAGGTATGCGACGCTTCTTCGGTATCTTAAATTTTTTTCCCAAACGCAGCAGCGCCCCAAGCCGCTCTAGTCAACGCCATCTCAGGTTGGAAGAAAGACGGGAACAAACCGTTCCCGTGGACGACGACCTGAGAGCGGCGTTCAACAGCTGCAAAGAAAGCCTCGCCAACGCAGTCACGCTCATCCACCCACGCAGCGACGCACCGCTGGCGCTATTCACAGACGCGTCAGCCACCCACGTGGGATCTTGCCTGCAGCAGCAGGTGAACCAGGAGTGGCAGCCGTTCTTTCAGCAAAAAACTAAACAGTTAGCAAAGCCAGTTGCCGGCATACTACCGCGAACTCCTAGCGATCTATGAAAATATCCAACACTTCAGACACTGGTGCGAGGGGTTCCACATAACCATCTTCACTGACCACAAACCACTGACGTACGCACTACGACAAAAACGAGAAAAGTTGCCCCCCCCAGCAACTCAACCAACTACAATTTATCGCTCAATTCTCGACGGACATCCAACACATTAAAGGAGCAGACAACATCGTAGCTCACGCCACGTCGAGAGAAGAAGTAGTTACGCTATTAGACAACACTAGCAAATTTGCCGAACTTCAGTTGGAAGACCCAGAAATTCAAGAGCTAGCAGCTTTAAAACCACACATATATACCAAGGAAATAGTACCAGAGTCAAATTTAATGCTAGTTTGCAAAACAGGCCGACCACTTGTACCACAAAAATTCAGGCGGAAAATATTTGACGAAGTCCATAATTTA
This sequence comes from Laupala kohalensis, assembly GCA_002313205.1. NCBI lineage: Eukaryota > Metazoa > Arthropoda > Insecta > Orthoptera > Trigonidiidae > Laupala > Laupala kohalensis. The sequence goes on from NNCF01133752.1 coordinate 30,913, forward strand.
TCGCACCCCGGACGCAAAGCAACATTACGGCTAACAAAAGATAAATATTTTTGGCCCGGAAATAACCAAGATGTCAAAATTTGAGCAAGCACCTGCATGGCAAGACAAAAAAAAACAGATAAACCGCCACACCGTTTCCCCATTAGCCACTTTTCAACCTCCTGAGGAACGTAATCCACATGGATATCGTTTGACCACTTCCTTCCTCAGAAGGATACAGATACGCTGTACCCGTAATCGACCGTTTCATGCGTTGGGCTGAAGTAATACCGGTCACTGAAATCACCGCCGAAGAAACTGTCGACGCACTGTTGCACTGGTGGATTTCACGATACGGCGTACCAAACAAGATCATAACAGACCAAGGATGACAGAAGGACAGCTATTCACCGAATTAATGCTAAGACTCGGAATCAAACGCCTCCGGACATGTGCATATCATCCACAAGCAAACGGAATGATCGGACGTCTACACAGACAACTCAAAGCTGCACTTAGGTCGCACGACACAGCAAGGACCAAAGCATTATAATAATCATGCTAGGATTCAGAGCCGCACATAGAGAAGACTTCCACCTCTGAGCTTGTATTCGGAAAGACGCTCACTCCCCAATGACTTATTCCACGAGTACAACAAAGACGAACAACAATCAACAACCTACGTTCAAAATCTGGTGCATCAAATGCAACATTTGAAACCAGTCACACCTAGATGCGAAACAAAACAATCTTTCGTGCACAAAGACTTACAAAATGCAACCCATGTGTTCTTAAGAAGCACACCATTCAGAAAGGCACTTGTTCCTCCTTATAATGAACCGTACGAAGTACTGTCCAGAGCAGAGGACAACAAAACCTTCAACATTCTTGTAAACAACAAGAACGTACGTGTTAGTCTGGACAGGATCAAACCAGCTTTCCTTACAGATGATCCAACGGACACAAAAATTTAGAAACACACGTAAACATACATGAGCAAACAGAAGAGACTTCAACAAACCTTCCACCAGGAACTCGTACACACCCGGGAAGAATCAAGTTCAACGAGAACCCGGACTTTTATTACTATTGAGCTCAGTAACGCCACAACACGCGGCAGGCACAGTAACAAAATGCTACCTCTAAGCAAGAGCTACCACACTGTCGAAAAAATCTATCAATATTTACAATCACTGATACTATCAATGTAACTAATTATGTTTTTCTTCTGTAAAAGGTGACCAGAACCTAACTACTAGACCTACCAGCAACGATAAGTATAATACAGGTTACACAGGTCAATTGTAGTCTGTATCCCAAAATTATGTATATTTTCAAACTTTCAAACGCAAGCGTATTTTCCACAAACCCATTTTTTAATATTCAAAATGGAAGATTTTTTGTACCACAAGGCAGATATGAATGTATTAACGGAGAAATGAACTAATCTAAGTCATGAGACATCATACAGTTGATTAATATAAAATCATACTGGGTGACTATCATGGTGGAAAGGTGAAATTTTGAGCTACTACAAACGTAAAAACCTCATGTTATGAAACATATATCCAATATCCGAAATGGAAGATTTTTTCATACCACAATGTGAATGTGAATACTGTATTAACAAAAAAATTAACTACTCCATGAAACGATAAATCATGCAGCTCAATACTGAATGAGTATCATGATGGAATGGTGCAATTTTGAGTTTCTGCAAGACACAAAACCTCTTGATATGGACAGTGAATCCGTTTCCTTGAACCACTCCAACAACCTTGTGAGACAAAGTTAACAATCTGTATTTTAACATACGTTTCTTTTCAAAATACATCATTGCCGCTATGTTGACTGATGAGATGAACCCAGAGCTATCCCACATCCAGCAAGGCGCCACCATCACCTCTCCTGATCCTGGCGCTAGACCTGGTTCATCCCAACATCTCCTGCCAACTGATTCATCCTGAACCTGGTTCATCCCAACATCCCCCAAAGAGCCATGTCCTGTCAACATTCCTGCCAATATCACGGTAACAAGACAAAAATGTCAAGAGGATCACTTCCACTTTGGATCACTTCCATAGAGAAAAATCAGAGAAATACAACGCCTGGGCACTTCTTTCTTGAATATTCACAAGATCCAGGTCACGGATCAACGGGTTTTAAATAGGAAAAAAAACAAGGTTTTTTCCCCAAGCAGGGAAGAAATATGTAGACGTACCTTCTACATATATGATGAAACCCCCATGCATTAACATATTTAGATGCATGTTGTAACGGCAAGACATCACACGCCATGATGTTTACACCGTTGTCAAGACAAACGACCCAAACGCTCTATATCCAAGACCAGCATAACGGACGCCGTCCACACAAGATTCTCTATATACAAAGTCGTTTGTAAACATTGAGAGATTCCATGAGTCGAAAGGACGCATATGGATATCATTTGTTTGTTAGGAGAATTCTAGAAAATCTAAATAGACGAATATCCTACCAATGTTACGTCCTACCAAAGCGCGTCAAAGATGTTTAAAAAGAAGAAAGCCGAACTGGGGTGTAATTAACAGGGTAGCAACACCAAACATTCAGTTACGATCCAGCAGTTCTCTTAACCTCCAACGCAAAAGCTTAATCAGGCGACCACGAGCGACGACGTTATGCTGCCCGTCAGACTGCTCACACTCCATCAAACAGTTCATACTGACGCCGAGTGGGAGCGCTGTCCATCAGATCGGTCACGCCACCAAACGACCGACTGGGAAGAACACGCTTTCAAACTGTTCAAACCACCGCCGAGCCGAGGTGCTGCACAACAAAAGGACCGCTGGGACGCAGTCTCGCTCCGAAGATCGACGCTGAGTTGTGGAACGAACCTTACGAACAATTGGTACATCAACGCAGTGCAGTTTTTTTGTGAGGCTTTAGGGCTCGTCAACATAGAGGTCATTAGAGCCCTTAAAACTTGTACAGGTAGGGAAAATACAGTTACGCACTAAGAAGAGCTAACATGACTCTCCCCGCGTGTGGGACTCGCCGAATAACTCAGCCATACCCACTAAAAACCTTCTTGAATTACAACTCAAAACTCAAATCCCAACATACCTCAAGACTTTACTAAAAACATTTAAAAAAAGAAGAGGAAAGAGTAAAATAAAAGATACCCTAGCCCTAATAGCGTCGGGATCGAAAAGAACAAGAGGTGACCAAGGAAAGTCAGGAAAGAGAAAGGAAAGAGCCTTGCACAAGTAAGTGGAAGTAATGCCAGACTCAGCTCGGGGCCCCATAGCTCCGCAGTGTAGTGCTACCATCTTACGAGCAATTATAGGACTCATGAGTTAAAACTATAAGCTGAACAATATTATCTTCAAGAAGACAGTCGATATTTATAATTGCGTGCCCCTGCTGTCATTGGGCACCTTAGTAATCTTATCTAACATTCGTTATATGTCAATACTGAAACAAACTTGTCCTGTTTTCCTTTGAAATGACCTGTATATTTATTTTGTGAAGGGAAAATTCATTGCAAAGCAAATTTCAATATTGGAATTTGAAGTAATTTTCCGAAACAACAAAATGTATATTATTATATTATATAATGTATATTATTATGTTATATAATAAATTTGTTGACGAGCCCTAAAGCCCCACCAAAAAATAATAATAATAAATTATAATACGCAAGGTTGCACTTACATAATGTTAGAATTTCATGTAGTTCTAACATAACTCCGAACACCAACATTGTACGCGTTTCAAAAGATAACAGTACTCGCGAAGGCGAAGAACAAAAGCCAATACTATGTCTTTCGAGGCAGATGGCAAAAGTTACCCCCACTCCACTCACCGCTTCTCGAGCTCTGGGGTTAGGTCTTTGTGTTGTGCGAAGTTTCCAATTTCTTTATCTCTTGCCGCATCCTTCTGCCCGCGCTACTGCGTCTTTGACGCTGGCACTCTCCCTTGGAGAACCAGAGAACTGCTAGAAGAGTCGGCAATCGTTTTGTTACGTGAGTGTTAAAAAAAGGCGTACCCATACCCACTACCATACTCACTATATGTACTCAACCATACCCACTAAAAACCTCCTGAATTACAATATCTCAAAACATATCTCAGAACATTACATATATCCTTTAAAAAGAAGAGGAAGAAAGAGGAAAATTAAAGAATGAAAGATAATAGCGTCGGGATCGAAAAGAACAAAAGGTGACCAAGAGAGGACAGAAAAGAGAAAGGAAGGAGCATGGCACAAGTAAGTGGAAGTAATGCCAGACTCAGCTCGGGGCCCCGTATTCGCCAAACACGTACTTACTAGATGTAAGTCCCCTGGGGGGAGAACACTAATAGTTACTGCATAGAACCTTTCACCATATTGATGACGGCTGAATGAACTTCACCGCCACAAGGATAGCAAATTTTTCAGCAGTGTACACGCAGCAAAAGGAATGGAGGCGAAAAGAACAGGTGGCACTATGGCAGTGGAAAGCACCATCAACGGAACTCATTGCTCATTGCTGAGCCATCAGTGTATATGAATATCTGATTTAAATAGGTTTTCAGTTCTCCGAAGTGCTGCTGGTGCACAGAAGCAAATGTGTCCTGCTTTGAATGTTGATACAACCGAAAGTCGATGGTTGGTTGGATAAAGGACGAAGGTGGTGTGAGAGAGTATGGGTATTTCTGGAGGAGGTAGTATTCATCCAGTTGCCGTTTTCATCCAGCAGTTGGTTAAAGCGGACACCCGCCGGACGGGTTAATGAAGGTCTTGCAGCGTAAGATGAACAAAATTTGGGGGAATGGATGAGATGGCGAGTAGGGTGATCTGAGAATCCAATCAGATTCACTCCCTAAGATCCAAGTAGAATATCACTTCTTCTGTCATGAGATGGTTCGCCAGCGTCTACTAATGGCTCTACTAATCACGAAGTTAATATTCTACTAATTAAGAGATGGTTCGCCAGCGTAAGGAAGTGAAAGCACTAAACGAAATTTCTGTATGTTAGAAACTTTGTTACAGTCGTTCTACTCCACTGTTTTTAATAACTGAAATATTTGAAAACTTACAAACATTCTTTATTTTTCAATATTATTCTACGATTTAGGCTATCATACCTATAATACTAGCGAAGATTAATGGTGTACACGTTCGTTGATTGTAAAGCATGCTTGTTGTGCATGTTACCAAACATTAAATTATTTATTTAAATTATGATTGAATAACACTCTTTGGAACATATACACATTTTAAGAATATTTTGTCCTCCACGTATTAAATTCGTATATTTTCACCAGATCCAGAAACCACGCAAGTTTCAATCCTGCTCTGTCAATTTCGGCTACTATAAAATATTTAAAAATTGGTAAAATACGATAGCTACATTTTACTACTTGCGTTTGAGATATAAAAAGAAGGAAATGAAGCAAAGGATTTCAATGTTATGTAAAAGGCGACCTGATTCCTTAGTATTTTGCGAAAATAACAAGACGCAAGTTCACCCCATAATAACAACAAACAAAATTCTGTGATTCATTCATAAAATAACTGTGTTCAAACAACTATTACAAATTAAATTGTTAAAATTATTACAAAAATACACCTATAAATGTTACAAAAAATGAATTACCGAAACGCTTCCTCACGAGTCAAAACGTTGTGTTCCTAAATATCACAATTAAAATATATTCATCGACCACATTAAGTGGGATATCATAATTTATTCGCTTTAAGGCTCCACCATTGAAATACACCCACACTCAGTTCCCGCAATTACCAGTTGAATCCTCATCAATTCGCCGTGATTCAAGGTCCAACGTGACACGGCATGTAAGAACCTTGTGGAACAATTGGCTATTGTCTTCTACAAAACCCAATTCTGTTTATAATAACTGCATTCATGACGGAAGCTCAAAAGCAACTGCATGTAGACAGGAAATGAGTGACAGGTTTTGAATCGGATTGATTTTGTAGAAGACATTGTCACTTCTACATATTGTCATAGAATAACCCCAATAAGCAATTACGTACATATTCAATGTAAACGATTGAGAGCGGTAGGCAACTAGAGCAAAGAGTTTTAGTATCGTGAAACCGGAAATATGTCAAAATTTAGAAATAGCACGTATCCGCTTCATACTTGTTATTATCGTGTTTTTTTTTTTGTGTGGGGCATTACGGCTCGCCGACATCGAGGTCATTAGAGCCCGAAAACAATTTACCAACATGACTCTCCCCAAGTGTGGGACTCGCCGAATGACTCAACCATACCCACTAAAAACCCTCCTGAATTACATATCCAAAAATAAAAAAGAGACAAAATATTTCTAAAACATTATGATAAACAAAAAGAAAAAAAGTAAATTGAGAGACAGAAAAAATAAAAATTCAAGGAAAAGAGGAAAAAAGGGTTTAAATCCAAACCCTCCCGAGAACTTGCGGGAGAAGCCCCGTTTCGTTTATGGATTTGAGCAATGACATACAAAGAAAGATCAGATACTATTGCAGAGGCCGATTTCCTGAAGGAATCTAAAAAGACGTATCAAAATCGGTTCATTTTGTCCCAGCATAACGTTCAAACTTTTCGGTAGATTGTGTCGCCGTCGGCTGGTACTATATTCGGGACACCCCAGAGGAAAGTGTTCCACGGTAAGTGTTGTGTTACAAGATTCACATACGGGGGGAGGTTCACCGCGTAAGAGATGACCATGGATAAGATAGCAGTGGCCAATAAGAAGACGTGTAAGGATTATTTCTTCACACCTGTTCGCACGGGATGATGACACTCAGGTCTTAACTGAGTCTTTTACCTTCCTCAGCTTGAAGGTGCGAGTATGCCATTCGGCTTCCCATGCCCCAAGAAGATACGATCTTATTGCAACAAGTGAATCTGACGTAGGAACAGATAAGAGGTCAAAGACTGTCCTCTGGGTTCCCCACTTCGCTGCCTCATCAGCTTCTTCATTACCCGTAATACCCACGTGCCCAGGAACACAACAAAGGACTATTTCAAAATTTTTAGATACAAGATGGTTTATCAAATTTTGAATGGTCAGCGTAAGGGAGTCAGAAGTGTACAGTGAAGACTCTGACCACAGAGCACTAATAGAATCACTGGAGATTACAACAAGCCGTATTGAAGGTAGTTGAATGAACTTACTGCCATAATCTAATACATTTTTTTTTTGGTGGGGCTTTAGGGCTCGTCAACATCGAGGTCATTAGAGCCCATGCAAGTAGGGAAAAATGCAGTTTCGCACCATAGAGAAGAGCCGCAGTAACTCTTCCCCGTGTGTGGGACTCGCCGAATATCTCGACCATACCCACTAAAAAACCCTCCTGAAATCATCAAATATCCAAATAGAAAGATGAAAGAAAAGAAAACAGAATAAAATTACATTATATCACCAAAAAAGAAGGGTAAACAATTTTTAAATACTATATTTTCGAATTACAGAAACGAACGATGAAAACAAAGAATGCAGTAAAGATGGAAATGGAATGAAAATTTTAAACCCTCCCGAGAACTTGTGGGAGGAGCCCCGATCTACTCAGAAAATTCAATAGTTTGTTAACATTAACCGTTTCATTTCCGAGAATTGTTGGTAAATCTGCAGCCAGACCAATTTGTCTCCGTATTCTTGAGTATCTTCTGCAATCAGTTAGTAGGTGACGCACTGTCAGAGAACAGCTACACTCCTCACAAACGGGTTCATCATCAAGTAGTAAGAGATACCTATGAGTGAGAGGACAATGTCCTATGCGCAGGCGGGTCAGCAAGACCTCGTCGCGCCGGGCTGGCCTACAGGAACTGCTCCATGACTTAACAGATGATTTGATAAGACCGAACTAGACTTCTATACAGGCGAAGAAGGCAAGTGCGGTCTGCTTCCCATGATGATCCGATTAAGCAGCGAAGGAGATTGAGGGAAGAATTACAACGGGATTTTAGTTTTCGGATATGATTGCGCCAAGTTAGTGTGTGGAATGTGAGACCCAGGAATATTGCGGAGTCAACGAAGGGCAGACGTTGGTCTCCAAGAAAAAGATATGGATCATTATGGAGATGGTATATCCTACAGAAGTGCATACAGCATGTCTTGGTTCCAGAAAAACTAAAGCCGGTAGACATGCTCCACTCGTGTAAATGATTTAAAACCAATTGCAGTTGCCTCTCGATGACAGATATGCTGCTAGACGAACAATAGATGGTGAAGTCGTCAACGAAGAGAGACGCATGTACCGGTTCTCGAACCACTGACACAATGCTATTAATGGTTATGGCAAAGAGAGTGACGCTCAAGATTGAAACCTGTGGGGCACCGTTTTCCAAAGGATGATTTGATGATTAAGTACAGAGGCGAACGCGGAAAGAGCGTTGAGATAGGAAGCTCTCCAGGAACAGAGGAAGGTAATCTCGGAATCCCCACGAGTGCAATGTGCGTAGGATTTCGTACCTCCAGGTTGTATCATAAACTTTGTCCAAGTCAAAAAATATGGCCACCAGGTGTTCCCTTAATACAAACGCTGATGAGATGGTAGATGACAACGCAACAAGGTGGTCTAGCGTTGACCGCTGTTTTCTGAAACCACATTGGATATTTGTCATAAGGTTTTGCGATTCCAGAGACCAAACAAGGTGACGATTGATCATCCTTTCTAACAATTTGCAAACGCAACTTGTCAGAGAAATCGGTCGAAAGTGCGACGGGTTCGAACGATCTTTTCCCTCCTTCGGAAGTGGAATAAGTATGGCCTCACGCCATTGAACACGGACGGTATGTTCATTCCAAATACAGTTATATAACTTCAGAAGGAATTTTATGCCTATCTCTGGAAGATGTTTTAGCATCGCATTATGTATTTGATCAGGACCGGGGACTGTATCTTTCGAAGCCATAAGGGCAGAGGACAGCTCCGTCATAGCGAAAGGAATGTTATATTCCTCGTCTCTGAAACTGAAGAAATCCAAGCAGCACTTCTCCGCGCGAGCTTTCTGTTGAAGAAACGTTGGAGAAAAACCGGAGGAATTAGAGACTCTTTCGTGGTGCGATGCAAGTTCCTCTGCGATGCCTTCGTGTGAAGTTTTCCGATCTGTCCATTGACGTTGAGACCAGGAATGGAAAAAGAGTACCACGTACCTTGAATCTTCCGAACTTTCTGCTATACGACTGATGATGTAGTACGGCTTGTAAGAGATGAAATGTAAGCCTTCCAGGAGGACGACTTACTTTCTCGAAGAGTTCGTTTTGCTCTGGCTCTGCACCTTTTAAACTCAATGAGATTATCAACAGTGGAATACTTGTAAAGCCGCGCTAAAGCTTTCTTTCTAGCGCTGACCGCCTTTGCGCAATCCGAATTTCACCATGGAACAGGGTAATGTCTTGGATTACGTGATGATTTTGGGATGGCAACGTCAGCGGCTTTTAAAACCGTGTTGGTCAAGTAGGTTGCCATAGCATTCACATTGGCGAAAGGCTCATCGCAGAGATTCATGTTGCGTTTAAACACATCCCAGTCTGCGTTTTTCAAAATCCACTGAGAGGGGCGTGAAACCGAGGGACAAAAGACGTTAAAATGCATAAGAATCGGGTAGTGGTCACTCCCATGCAGATCGTCAAGAACTGTCCAGTCTAAGGTTGGGGAAAAAGAGGAACTACGGATGGCTAAATCCAGCACCGAGAAAGTCCGGGAAGCTGTACAGAAATGGGTGGAGTGGCCCGTCTTAAGGAGCACTACATCTCGGCTGTCTAACAGTTTTGCAATAATATCGCCCTTTGGGCAATTCTATGAAGAACCTCATATTGAGTTATGGGCATTGAAATCCCCGACAATAAGAAATGGGGAATGCAACTGGTCCATCAGACCGGCAAGATCTTTCTTCGTGAATGACTGCCCGGGGGGGGATATAAATATTACAAACCGTAACATTCCTTTCACAGGTATTATCATCCTAAAAAGAAGAATATGTGAATGTTGGGCACTAAATATTAGGAAATATGGAGATATTGCCTTTCTGAAGTTAGCGGTTAATATATAATACAAACATTATCATTATTAAAGAGTATTCACTACTTTTAAAATCATTATTTGCAACATTCGTTACTATGAAACGCAAGAATTCAGACCACGGTTGTCTAAATGGTAATTTTGTTGTACTGCAAATAAAAATATTAGATATAAATTCACAACGTAATTTTTTGTGTAGTAAAAGAAATCTTAAACATATTGAACATTCACTTTTTTATTATTGAAAAAGTTTCTTACTTGATTATTGTATGATTAATTTTAATAAAAGATATACCTTCCCATTTTCTCTTCAGTGTTTGTAATGTAAAAAGAAAACAATAGTTATATACTCCCAGAATTAAATAATTAGATCAATTTTTTATTGCATTCATAATTCGACTTTTGAAGTTTATTTTTTTATTAGTTGATTCCTTAGTTCGATCCATGATTGATCCTATACCTACTAGTAGTGAAAATATTCGGCGCATATTTCGAATCCCTCATCGTATCTCAAAACACAATATATCGGGAAAAAATACTCCAAAAATTTTCCCTTAGTTTTCTATAAATAAAACGGGATATTCCTTCATACTGGAAACATGTATATCTATCAATTGATTCTTAATTAATTTTCGATAAAAATGTGTTACATTGATTACAAGACATCTTTCATTAAATAATTCGTAATTTCATTCCGTAAAAAATCGAATCGTGTTAGATTGGTTGCTTTAAAATGTATTCACTGACGTAATAGCATCTGATAAATGACCCACTTGCTTGGAATTTTACAGTTTTTTAAAACTTTGGATTGTTTTGAAAATGAAATCTAAAGCTTATTGGAGGTTCTAATCACATTTAAAAATCGTGTTCACGCAGCCAAAATTAATTCGAAAGCTGTTGATACAATGATCTGTAAGAAAACTGGATATATTTAGTGAAACGACGAGTATTTGCATGAACATTCTCTTATCTTTCATATGAATAATTTCTATTGACCAAACATTTTCAAAACTATGATACACGTAATGACTTTCGGTCAGGTGAAAATGGCGAAGAGCCGGGATTCGAACCCGGGACTCCTGCTTGGATCGCAGTTAACCAGTGTTAACCACTACACCACCCGTTCGCCTTCCACCATTGTACACCCTTTCCACCCAGATCTAAGTACAGTTGTGGAAGGCGAACGGTTAGTCACAAAGGAATTTTCACCTGACCGAAAGTTATAACATATCTTCTCCACGTGAAGGGAACAGGGAAGAAATATATGCATATGATACACGTACTTTCAAGTATTTTTACATGGTGTTATCAAACGTATTTATTTTACAAAAATCAATTAATAATTCAGATTGTTCTCATTTTAAAACTCAATGACTATGTTTATGGGGATCAATTACTACATTTCCAACATGCATTTATGTCTTTCAATGATATTTAATAAAACATAAATTGATAAATTAAATATATACTTCATATTTACTTTCTTTATGTACGATGGCAAACAAACTTTCGATTCAACATTCAGAAAACTTGAAACCCATTCTCATGCCCGCTTTATACGGTCCATTTTACACCCTGTGTCTTGCTATACTAACAAGTCTGGAAGCAGATTGTATTGAAAATTTCAAGCATACTCTATTTGTCCGCATAAGTCGTACATTTTTTTCCTTGAGGCTTTAGAGCTCGCCATTAGAGTCCTTGCAAGTCGGAAGCGAATAATCGACCGGCTTCCGCGAGATGGTGTAGTAAATTCAGTCAAGTTTTGTATTAAATTTGTATTTTTATGAGTTTGAAAAATTAGGTTCCTGTACATGCTTTTAAAAACCAGTAAGTAAATGTATTTTGATCTTACAGTATAAATAAATTTTATTTTTTATTGAGTACAAGATTAGTTAAAGAAAAATTCCAGTCAACGCCGGCAGCTAGTCAAATTATAAATTTAAACAGTAATTAGTGGTTTTGATTAATTACATTCTTTGGAGTAATTGCACACGCCACTTGTCTACCAAAATCCCACGACGCATCCAAATAACTTTCTCCATGAAAAAAATAGCAAGGTGCTTGATCACGTCACTTTATTCTATTATGATACAAATCCCATCCTGGCCCGGGTTTTTCTCCGTTTTTCCTTCGGGTAGAGGCGGATTTCTTATACAGGTTCTCTAGGCTTTGTCTAGGGGCGTGTTTATTGTAACAATAAATCGTGAATTTAGTGTTTTTTCAACTCTTATGATTTTTAAACACTATACTCAGAATAATCTATAGTTCGATAATAACTTGTACATGTAAATTTACAAACATATTTGCGTTAAATTACAAACATATTGACATTATATATGTATTATAACTCGTAGTTAACTTTTCTTATCTAGGAACTGTTGCTTAAATTTTTGAATCCGCCTCTGCCTTAGGGCCCTTTATCGGAATTGATGGGATGGTCCCTTGCTTGCTTCCGGAGAGTAAATTAGTTTATTGTCCTCCACAGTCATACGCAGTCTGTACTGTTTTTTGACAATAAATTTATTATTATTTTAATTAAAAATCTACGTTTACTTGTATAAAGCATTCTCATTCACTCGTAATTCTTATAGCATTTGAAGTGTTTCCGCCATTGGGCGTGACGTCGTGCTCTGTAAAGGAATTTTGTATGGCGCGATGATGCGACTACCTTGTCTCTTCATGGTACGACGTAAATAGCCGTTTTTTTCCTCCCCATCGAACTTACACCAGGAAATTTCAATTTTTAGCACACTGCATACCGAACTGCTCGTTTGACTGATGTAAAACTCGTTCTAGTATATATAATGAGCGTTTCACACTTTTTTGTGAGGATTTAGGGCTCGTCAAGGTCATTAGAGCCCTTGTTTTACACATAAATGAGTGTATTTCTATTAATATGTTCCTCCATTACTCGGGAACACCGGGAAAAAATTCCATCGAATTTGGTAAGTATATGACGTACCGGGGGCAAATCCACATTCCTTGAGTCTTCCTTTCGATCAATACTTCTTTCGAATTATTTACTTAGAGGCCCCTTCACTCCTAACTGATCTTAATAAATCAAAATCATTCCAAATAAAAGTGAACCAGGCTCACCATGATTTGGCTAAGTAGTACTAATTCATCTATATAAGTCAATTTATAATTATTTCTTTACATCTCACGAGTCGATTTTTTTTGTGGGGCTTTAGGGCTCGTCAACAGCGAGGTCATTAGAGCCCTTAAAACTTGTACAGGTAGGGAAAATGCAGTTACGCACTAGGGAGAGCCAACATGACTCTCCCCGCGTGTGGGACTCGCCGAAAGACTCA